>JAJOOS010023102.1:0-26278 GCA_029582725.1 Solanum chiquidenum | reverse complement strand
CTTGAACAAAAAATCACTATTGTACTCCAACAGAAAGGGATTACTAAGTTGCTGGGACTGAACTATGAAGTCCAATACAAGAAGGGCACTGAAAATAGAGTAGTTGATGCTTTATCCAGAAGGGGTGAGGATGCCTCTTTATGTGCTATCACCACTGCTGATCCTACTTGGATACAACAAATTGCTTCTAGCTACGAGGATGACCCTGTAGCTAATACACTTTTATTGGAGTTGATTACTACCCCTTCCCGACTACCCAACTACTCATTACCTCAAGGTATTATCAGAAAGGACCAGAAAATTTTTGTGGGCAGATCTGCACAACTTAGATCCCTCATTTTTGAAGCCCTACATCAATCTCCCTTAGGGTGTCACTCAGGGTAGTTGGGTACTTATAAGAGAGTGTGAATGTTATTTTGTTGGCCCAACATGAAGAAGAATATTGCTAAGTGGGTCTCGAAATGTGATTTATGTCAATGGACAAAGGTGGAGAATATGCATTCCCCAGGTTTATTACAACCCCTCCCTATCCCTGACATGCCATGGCAGGATATAGCCATGGATTTCATTGAAGGTCTGCATGTGTCTGACCACAAGGATGCTATATTAGTGATGGTGGACAGATTGACTAAATATGGTCATTTCTTAGCTTTGAGACATCCTTATACTGCTCAGGAGGTTGCAACTTTGTTTCTTAAGGAAATTTATCAACTCCATGGTCTCCCTAAATCCATTGTGACTGATAGAGATCCAGTGTTTACAAGTCATTTCTGGCAACAACTCTTCAAAGCCATGGGTACTAAACTTACCATGTCTACCTCTTACCATCCACAGACAGACAAACTAAGAGGCTCAATCGTTGCTCAATCGTTGTTTAGAAACCTATCTCCGAGCTATGATGTCTCCTCAACCTAAACAGTGGGCTAAGTGGCTTCCCTTAGCGGAGTGGTGGTATAACACAAACCATCACAATGCCTTGAAAGTGACCCCGTTTGAAGCCCTTTATGGTTATCCGCCACCCCAGTTGCCATTGGGGTCTTTACCACATCCAACCTCCACCCCTGCTGGAGCTTGTTTGTCCCAGCGCCAAAGTATGTTACAGAAATTAAAGGATAATCTCATCCAAGCGCAAGCCCGCATAAAGTTTTTCGCATATCGAAATAGGACGGAGCGGGTTTTGGAAGTTGGTGACTACGTCTACCTCAAGCTTCAACCCTATCGTCAAAACTCCGTCGCAGTCCGACAGAACTTTAAGTTGAGTGCTAAATATTACGAACCCTTTCAGATCCTTGCTAGAGTTGGTTCAATAGCGTATCGTCTGGATCTTCCCGCTGGGTCGACGATCCACCCTGTCTTCCATGTTTCCCAGCTGAAGAAGCGTGTAGGACCAGCTATCAAGGTCCAACAATCAACACCCATCTGTGATTCAGAGGGTCACATTTTGATCCAACCGATTGCCATCTTGCAGCGGAAAATGGTCAAGGTTAACAACACAGTGGGAGTAAAGGTCCTTGTCCATTGGGCTAACCTAGGACCTGATGAAGCTACTTGGAGGACTGGGGCTACATCAAGGGTCAATTTCCAGAGTTTGTCGCGCAACTTCGACCTTGAGGTCAAGGTCTTTTTTGAAGTGGCGGGGATTGTAAGGAATTAGAGCTTGTCTGTCATTATCAATAAAAGGGGACACGTGTACTGTAGAGATCAAAGAAGAAAAGAGCACGTGGGAGGAAAGGAATTAATAAAGATGAGAGGCTCAGATTATTCGAAGGGATCGGACGGCAAATACTCCAGTTAGTTAGTTACTTAAAGGGAAAAAGGACAGATTTACCCCCGAACTTTAATAAATGGTACGTCTATACCCTCCGTTATACTTTGCGTCCATATAAGCCCCTACCGTCCAATTATAGGTACAACAAATTCAAACTTGAAAAGGATCTTCCTTATTCTTGAAGAATGAGGGGCAAAGGGATTGATCCCCTCATTTTTTACACGTGTCTTAATCCTAATGAACTACCCGTTTGACCCTTTTTTTTTAACCCATAAACCAACTATCCGCCCCATAACCCAATATCCACCCAATTTCCTCTAAAGGTCCCGTTCCTATCACCCAATATCAGGCTTAATCGTATCACTTAACATCTCATCACACACACATTTCATATCATCAATCATAATAAACCTCAATAACTTGTTATAACCCCAAACATCAACTTTAAACCTGCACCTCATCTCCCGAACAAAATCCATCACGAAAAAAGCATCATCCCGAGTTTCGCAAGATTTAATCATGGAAAGTCGGGTTCTTTTAGCAACCCGGAAGAGGTTATTGGAAATCAAAATGCGTAAAAGGGGTGCATAAGATTGAGGATTGGATTTGAATAAAGGGGTATTTCGGGTAGATAAATAATCGAAGAAGGAGATTACAATGTGGGGGTTAAGATTTGGGTTTTGCGAAAGGAAAGAAGAGAAATGAGAAAGGGATAAAGAAGGAATAAGGGTGTTTAGAGAAGGGTGTTTTCGCCAATTTGGGTTCGAAAGGACGGAGAGGAGGTGTTGGTTAATGGAGGAAGAAGAAGAAAAAGAAGTGATGGATTTGATGAAGAGAGAACTTGAGTGAGCTGAACGCAACGCCGTTGATAGTTGCATCATTGTATGATTGGGAAATTCAGAGGCATTGATGAAGAGAACTCCATGTAACAGTAAGGAAGAGAGGAGAAAATTTAGTTAAGTGTTACAGATCCATTGGAGCTGAGAAATGGAGCTATGTTGGCTGAGTTGAAGAAGAAGACAGTAGATTTAGGTATTTTAATTAGGATTCCTTTTAGAGGAAATTGGGTGGATAACGGTTATGGGGCGGATAGTTGGTTTATGGGTTAAAAAAAGGTCAAACGGGTAGTTCATTAGGATTAAGACACGTGTAAAAAATAAGGGGTCCGTTAGTGAGAGGGGCATGTGTGTACCTATAATTGGACGGCAGGGGCTTATATGGACGCAAAGTATAACGGAGGGTATAGACGTATCATTTATTAAAGTTCGGGGGTAAATCCGTCCTTTTTCCCTTACTTAAACTAACTAGATGAAATGAGCTGGGCAGTTAGGAATTTGGTATAATTCTCACTCACAAATATTCTCTCTCTAAATTCTCTTCTTCCTTCTCTTATCTCTCTCGTCTAACCCATCACTCTAATTCTCTCTTTTCAGGTTACTGTAATCACCATAGCTAGGGTTACATCTTGCTTGAGAATTAAACTGTAGCTATAAACTTTTCCCCATATCAATAAAATTCTCGATTTGTTCGAATATATTACTTTTTCGCATTTTGTAAGGAATTAGAGTTTGCCTGTCATTATCAATAAAAGGGGACACGTCTACTGTAGAGATCAAAGAAGAAAAGGAGAAAAGGAATTAATAAAGATGAGCGGCTCAGATTATCCAACTAGGAGTCATTCATGTCCATTTTTGCTGTTTTCTGTTATATACATTTGTAACTGGCCATCCAATTTCTTCATGAATTCCTCTGTAGATTTAGCTCTAGTTTCTGCACCTGTGATCTTCTTGTTCCTAGGGCCAAGAAAGTGCTCTGATACCAACTTGTAATGAACTGAAATGCGAAAAAGTAATATATTCGAACAAATCGGGAATTTTATTGATATGGGAAAAAGTTTACAGCAACAGTTTACTTCTCAAGCAAGATGTAACTCTAGCTATGGTGATTACAGTAACCTGAAAAGAGAGAATTAGAATGATGGGTTAAACGAGAGATAAGAGAAGGAAGAAGAGAATTTAGAGAGAATATTTGTGAGTGAGAATTATACCAAATTCCTAACTGCCCAGCTCGTTTCATCTAGTTAGTTTAAGTAACTTAAGTAAGGTAGTCGCTTCTCTTTTTCGGTATACCGCTCTGCGAGCAGAGCGAATTAACATAAATCTTTCCGAATATGAGGAGGAAAGTGAGATCGTTGTCCGATCTTTATCGTCGAATCCCCAAATGTGCATCTTCGAGTGTTTCAGCCGATCCCCAATCTCCCAGTATCAATATTTCGGTTGCTCAAGCCGGTACAGGTACAGAAGTGGCTACAACGGAGCAGCTTACTCATGAGATGGATTTACCGATTGAACACTAACTGGAGTATTTGCCGTCCGATCCCTTCGAATAATCTGAGCCGCTCATCTATATTAATTCCTTTCCTCCCACGTGCTCTTTTCTTCTTTGATCTCTACAGTACATATGTCCCCTTTTATTGATAATGACAGACAAGCTCTAATTCCTTACAGCTACTGACATCCAATCAGCTTGATAAAGCAACTAAACATAAAGGATATCAACTCTCAACGCTATATATTATTTACAATAGGTCACTCAAGCATGGATTTACTTTGTATCCTTTCTATGTGATAGGCAGACTTAATAAAGTAACTAGCAAATCCATAGTTAAAACTTGATTAATCTCCTAATGAATAGCGAAACGCTAAATTCAGAAGTGAAAATTTTCATCGTAAAAATTAATAACTTTTCTTTCTAACTTCAACTCAAGTAACAAATAATGTTTTCTTGGTTATTTTACCATTTTAAGCATTTCAAATTCTATAACATACAAAATTAGCAATTTTTTGATCAATGATTCTTGAAGTATATCGATTCTGATCATAAGAAGTCTATCTGGGCTGCTAATAGTTTAGGTTAGCTAATGAAGCGCGACCTACTGCCATCCTACAACCAGAGCATATAATAACCAGTTGAAAAAGTACAATACAATCAACATGAAGAAACCAGAATTAGCAAGCACATTCATGAGTGAAAATTGGAACAGCTCAACGTAATTTTACTTTATTGATTACTAAGAGACAAGGGATAAAATGTGGCTGAGTTCTTTCCAGACTCAAGAGTGGGTTTACAAAATGGTAAGCAAGACACAAATGGCTTACTACCCAGCATATGGTACAAACAATGAAAAGGCATTCTAAAATATTGTTCAGTAGTGGTCTGAAAGTAAACTAAGCCAAAGTCCTCCGATATATAGACATTTCATGATACATTTGAAGTCTGAAAACAAAGGCACGGTATAATATCCATTGGCTCGCCTCTATACTCTGAGAGGCACAGGAAGAAACATTTATGAGGATTAAGTTGTGTGGAAAAGGTTATTGTTCCTCCGATTTTTCCACAACAGAAAATCCAAAACAAACATGAACTAAAGTTCTTTCAAATAAAGGATATACATAGTTATGAGTAACCAAAGTTCAACAAAGTATTTTAAACAAGTAGAGCATATTAAGCAATGAGGACGTTACCTATCATAAGATTCACTGCTGCCAGTTGTCTCAATCAGAACATAAAAGTTATGCATTGAGGAAGGAAATGGATTACGGATACCTTCTAGATGTTTCAGGACCTGCTCCACGTAACATAATAGATAATGCTGCATTAATATACTGCATGAGAGTGACCTATAACATTTATAATAGTCGTCAAAATAACTTGAATCTCCAACTTAAAATAACAGTCTAAGCACAAAGTTGACAGGTAAGGAAAGATGGCGGACTATGCAGCACCTGCAAGCTTACCATGCAATTTTGAATAACAGACGAAGTAACAATGCAGTAGTTACCATTCATCAAGTATAATAACCTACATAAAGCAACTCAAATAGAACAGGAAAAAGAACTTGACATTCCCAGATGATATCGTCAGGTGAGACTTGATGGATTAAAAAGATACATAAAGCTCACCAGATCCATAGAGCCATGATCAAGGAATTCAAATGCAGAAAGAATTTCCCCAAGTTTCCTCTTTGCCTCTAACAACAGTTTCTGATGGCAAACAGAATTTTCAGCAAGTAAAGTTATCATTCCAAGCAACTTCATAGTAGTATCATACTTCAGAGGGTAGAACCATTATTACCAGGCAGCTTGCATAATCTTTACAAGCAAGAAAGCATACATTTACAGAGGACAACTTTGGAGGAGTAAGAATGGAAACCTTCGTTACAATACCCAAGGATCCTTCACTCCCTATACCATGTAATAAAACAAAATGTTTATCACAATGTAAAACAACTTCTATTGACATAAATTAAATAATATAATCTCACCTATAAATAAATGTTTCAAGTCATATCCAGTGTTATCTTTCCGTAACGTGCCCAGCATATCAAGCACCGTTCCATTTGCTAAAACCACTTCAAGACCTGAATAGATGAAAGTACATTTGAGAACACATACAGAAGGATGGACTTCACTTATATGTTTTTTTAGAACAACATTACTTTTATGTTTTTCAGACAGAAAGATCTTGAAAGCCATACATAGCCTTGTCCTCAAACGAATGTGACAAAATGGACCCCAAGTTTATCTAACAGATCTAAGAGAAGGAACATAATTTTCATTATTGGCTAAATCTTTCATCAGCCTCATTAACAGATTCACAGATTCATTTAGGTCAACAACTTCGACTCAGAAGTTCCATAACATAGCACAATCAGATCTTACCAAGCACACTGCCATGCAGTGAACCATAGCGGAGAAGTCGCAAACCACCAGCATTAGTTGAGACGTTTCCACCAATTTGGCAGCTTCCTTTAGCACCTAAATCTAGTGGCATAACAAACCTAAGACAGAATGTGATTGACATTGATTTCATAAGGAAACAGAATAAAAAAGAACTTATTCAGTGGCATCAAAAGAGCTAGTAAGAAGTACCCAGAATAAGTTTATAAATAGAAACGAACTAGACAGAAGATAGATGTAAGAAACAGGACAGAATTCTCAATGCTGTTTCTTTCTATTGTCATGATATTAAAATAAGATGATAACAGAGTTTGGAGAAGATCAGTCTACGAATTTGCAGATGGTAATATTAAACTAAAACACCTTGCTATTACATGGTAAGAATGCTTAGAATAGAGTCACTCTGATGGATAACACTACAGAGTTTATATGCCAATTAAATGGTGAAAGAAACATTCTTTGGTCAGAAAGTTGCAAATATATGACAATAAAGTATTCAAAGGTGTTCCACTGTTTCTAGATTAAAACCTAAAAAATTGCACAAGCAGAATTATCCAAAAAAAAAATACTATCCTTGACATGATTCATATAGTAATCATAAAGGTAAAGTAAGAAAAAATCACCCTTGGTTATCAAGAAAAGCGATGAGGTTTTCCAAAATGCATCCTGCCTCACAAACCAGTATGCCACTAACCTACAAAAAGATGTAAAGGAGGACAACTTATTCTATCTGCATAGACTTTATGCATTCTTAAAGAACTCTTTCCTTCATCAAGTTTAAATCTGACAAGAATAAGAATTGAAGATAGATCAGTAGAGTTACTTTTATCTTGTCAATGACATCTTTTTCTTTACGCTGAAATAATATTTATATCACCCTGCAAAAGCAAGGGTTCATGTAGTATTTACACTCACCAGCACATTTTCAGAATAAACTTACTCTTACCTTGTCAAAAGAAATGATTTTATTCATATGACTGGTACTGACAATCACCTGGACATTTTCAAAATAAAGAAAGAATACATCAGTAATCAGTTAAGAAAAGAATTATAAGACCAGCCAACATATTTATGTCAGAGAATTTTCAAACATTCACAGCAACGAACATATCCAGCAGCAAAACCACTAGTTACATCAATCAGTCTATCAACTACTCCTCAATCCCAGACTAATTGTGGTCGGCTATATAAATCATCTATATCTGTTTCACATTTCTTATCCCAGAAAAAAAATACAGTAGCAATAATATTGATGTTTAAAATGACTAGAAGTTCAGAAAACATAGATAATGTTTGATAGATGTCGATTACTTCTTTTGATAAGAAATTATTTTTTTTTATAAGAGATTACTACTAATTCTAGCTTGACGAGTATCAGTGATTAGCTCGTGTGTGAGACATAGAAATCTAAACTGATTGGTTTGAAAAGAAATGCAAGTTCAATATCTCTAAAATGAGTTAGGAGGAAGTTCTGGCTTGGTTCTAAGCTGTTAAATTGAGAAAAAAGACTTGCATTACCACAGCTTTGAAGTTTAAACTCTCCTCACAGTGCAATTGTTTATAGAGTCAAGAAAATATTCAGCAGTTTTCTTGTCAGTGTTTACATTTCAAGCAGTCCAATGAACAATGCAATAATGCCGCCGCAGATCCTTCCCACTTCCGAAAGAGAGGAAAGTGGAAATAAGGGTTTAAGCAGCATCGGAGTGAAGTTGTAAGAACATCGATAAGAGAGTAACTGAAACATGAGTGTATTCCTCCTAGGTGAAGCTTCAAAGTAAAATGAGATCCGTTTACCCCCCTATTCTTACCATTTTAACAGAAGATGGTTTAAGAAACATGATGCAGCAATAGGTTTACTTCACATGATTAGGCAATTATCAGAAAATTTCATTCCCATAGGTAATTAGCAAAATTAAGGTTTGGCCCTTCCGAATAGGACACACTGGTATCAGAAATGTCAAATTTAATGACCCAATTATTACCCTTTGTCCTTTGGACAGTTCAGTGACAATTTGTTTGAATGGATTCGGCTTGACTTTTACCAAAATTTGATCCCAAAAACTTCTACAAGTATTTTATTGTGCCAACTATTCTGAATTATTAAGTCTTCATGTATACTTTACATGAAAGTACTCTTATCATTATGATTTTGGGCACCTTAAACTATGATATGAAACATTAAAACATACCCTGGTAAACTATGTTTAAAGGTTTTTGGCTACTTGTGCTCTCATTCTGATTTTACAAACTAAGACAATCGATCTATGAAATAGCATTTTCTTATTAAAATGGCTTTAATGAAACTAATTGTTTATCTGTTTTAAGATCCAAATCAACAACATCTATACCAGGTAATTAACAGTGATGTTGAGGGTGAAAAGTTTTGAGAGTTTATTAGGGCTTTAAGCTCAAAGAGCAATTAAACTGTGGACGTTATTAAAGGAAACCGCGATGAAGAACAAAAATTATGTATGTAATGCAAGAAAAAATAACTATAACCACAGAAAATAATAATTATATGAACAAAGTAGTTGAAACAAACTATAATTAAAATATTTAAATGGAATAGATGAAGTTGAAAAAAAAATCAAAATTTCAATTAGATGAAAAATGCAGTTTTAAGATTTTTATTACGTTTAGGTTAAGTTTTCTTATATTAAATCTATAAACTCCTTTTCCTAAATAAGTACCAAATTCATTCATACCATTTTCTTAACAATTAAAATATCTCTTCTCCAATTATATTTATTTTTTAGTGCCAACCTCTTCAAGATAGCATGGTTAATGAAGCGCACACCTTCATGCCTTGAAACCAACATTGAATGCCAGTTAAGCGGGCGAAGTGCACTAGGTAAGCGTCACCTATCTTCAGATCTTAAATGCGCCACAAATGAGCCTTTAAGAACAGTGGTAAACAACCAAATAGAAGAAGATATATTACAATGTGACGGCAGCCTATCATTCTATAATTAATATGACTAATGGAAACAATCTAACAATCTCTTCTTGGACATACGACATTCATGGTACTGTATCCATCTACCCACAATTAAATTATCAGTGGTCATCAAGTAATCAAGAACTCCTTACCTCATCAAAAGCAGGAACACTTCCTCCCACAAGACCTGTATTCCCCCCTTGTGGAACAACAGCCAGGCACCTGGAATTGCAATATTTAAGAATCTGAGATACCTGTAGAACCAAAGTCAAAGAAACACAAATGGGAAACCAAAAGGTGTAGATATTAGTATCTATTATCAATAAGGAGCAAAAGATTTGTGAAGAGACGTGACTTTTCAACCTCCTCTGCTGTCCGAGGTTGGAGCATAAGTTTACTGGTGCCCTTGTATTTCCTCATCCAATCCGTGTTCACAGCATCGAGTGTCTCTTCATCTTGAACCACCCCTCTTTCCCCTAATTTATTTTTGAAATAGCTCAAGTCTTCTGAACTAATTGTTGAAAAATCTTGTCTTCTTTGAATAATGGTGGCCTGAGAAGCAAAACATCTATACTGGTTTCTGCATCTGTTCCATGGATTCGTACCCAGAGATACCGGGAGATGTTTAAATGTTTGAAATTCTTGTTGATAATTACCAATATAAGGATTTACCAACTCAGAAGGTTGGCTACAATGATACCTTGAACCTACAAACCATGAAAATGAAGATTGTCAGTTTGCTTCATCAGAGTATCTTTTAGAATACACATACAATTAGTTCCAGTTGGGTTCATTTTCAACTAAACCTTAATATAACGCCACTTCATTCATTGAACCTGAGGTTTTATCAGAACAAACTCAGTAGATAACAACCGGAGTTCTACCTCAGTGATTTTTTATTCAATCAGTAACCCCAAAATCATGTGACTAATTTTTTTTGTTGTCAAAAATCAAGACAAAATGAGAACGGTTCAATCAAGAATCCTCATCCTCAAGTAACAAAAGTCGAAAAATTGCAGGCTCTGAATCAGAGCAGCTCCACATGCAATCATCAAATAATTACGTCTCGGTCCAAAATTAATTGAGTCATTTATCGGACTGTTTGGTACAGAGGATAGAGGCGGATCCAGGATTTGGCGTTTGGGGATTCCTACAACGACCTCAAGTTAATATACAATGATAGTTGCATTCACAATAAAATATTCATTTGGTTTCTTAATTTATACAAGGTCAGTGCAAAAATTAAGCTCTAGATAAGCCACTTACGAGGGAAGTCAAGTGGAGGTCATTTTTCGAGGAAAATATTTTCCATCAAAATGGAAAAAGTGGCTTCCCTCCCATATAGATGGAAGTGTTATTTTTGTCACAACTATCTAAACTTTTAACTACATTTTACTTACTCCAATTAAAACTTGGACACCATCTAAGTTGCTCGGACTCAGGTGCGGGTGTCCGATACAGGTGGATCTAGAAGTTGGATCCTTCATGATCTAAATATTAAGATTTGGGGTTATGGATACAGGTGCGGAGATTCAGCTAAAATAATTCAAATATCTAAAAATAGAGTTATATGTCTAAATTAGGAGACATTATGTGGAAAACTTAAAAGGTGTTCCAAGGAGAAAATATTGATCAAGACTAGAATTTCAGAAGGGTATAAAATGAAAAGGACTGTCATAAAAATTTCTATATACAAGCTATTCCATTTTCTTCAATCCCCCTTAGATTTTGTTTTGATTTCATAAATCATAGGTATTTATCCCGATTACTCGGGTCGATTATAGTCAAAGTACCCAAAATTGGTCAACCAAATCCGGAATGGATCTCACACACGTCATGTCAACATGGGTCAGGGGTGCGGTAGCAAAAGTGAAGAGTCCAAGCAACTTAGGACATTATTGCAATAACACGGGTGTGGCATACTCACTGACCATGTTACTAACATATTTTGTCTAAACACTCTCCGCTTCGGTAATATCACTCCCTTCATCCCAATTTATGTGGACCTTTCGAGTTTTGAGAGTCAAACAAGTTTTTCTTCAACCACAATTTTCCAGAAAAATGACTTGTGTCCTACCAAGCACACTCTATATGAATCCATTCCATACAATACAGTTCAATTTCGCTATTATTTTACCTGATCGTCAATTTAGCTTAACTCCCTCGTTTTACCATAATTCATCTCATTTATCCGGACTTGGGAGTTTCTAATGCTATGAGAAACTCTCAGGATTGCTAAAATTATAGAACAAAGCATAAATTTAACTGAGATGAAATGCAATAATAGAGCAAAGCATAGTATCAAACTGAGAGAAAAATTGGTTAATAAGAGCGGTACCTGAGGTGCAAAATGGCTTAGAATTGTGAAAATTAGGGCTCAATCGGCGATGAAAAAAGTGTTTGCAGTGTGTAAGTAAACGGTAGGTCGATTTCCAGTCCTCCATTTCTGCAACTGCCTTCACTCTTCTGCTTCCTTAATTAATGAAACAGTAATCATTTTGCTCCCTTTTTACTTATACAATTATTCTTTTTATTTGTTAATTATTTTTTTACAAATTATGAAAAAACATTTTTTTACTTAATGTACTTTAATTTAGTAATATAAAATTAATATCTTTAAAAAATATAATTAATAAAACTTTTTAAAATTATATTAATTAATAAAAATAAAATAATAAATCCACTATAATAATTAATACTTTATTAATAGGTGTGCTAACAAGTAAAAAGGACTAAAAGAATAGTATTAGTTGCTACCAAAATTTCAATTAAAATAAGAAAATGCATCCACTTATATAGAGTTTTGGTATGATTTATATCATTTTTCCTAACGTGTCAAGTATATCTATTTGTGCACGTAGCTCTATGTTAGATTCTCATACTTATCTGATTCGTGTGTCAATATCATATTATTCTAATTAATTATCAAATGATCCCAATTTGATTATTTATTCATTATTAATTTTATCAAAACCAAAAAGTAATCTCTCGTCAATATCAACTCATTTCCCTGTGAGAAGGCTTCTTGGAAGCTCTGTGGGTGCAGCCAGAATCCACAATAACAATATGATAAACAAATAAGTAAAAAAAAAACAGAATTCTACATTAAAATCCCCACAAAATTTACAATTTTCACATTTATTTTTCCTTCCCTGGACAAAAAATCAAACTTCTTGTCTCTGCTGGGACATCCCATATGTTCAAGCCTCTCCTACAAATATCTATTAAGTGAAACTGAAGCAAGGATTGTGGTAGAGTGGTAAGTACTCCTTCATTCTTAATCAAGAGGTCTCGAATTTGAGCCCCTTAGGTACGGAGTCACCTTTGTTATGGAGTGCTTTCACCCCAAGGAATTTCCCGCCGCGAATCCAAATTTAATTGGACTCCAATGTGGTTATCGAACACCGAATAGAAAATCAAAAAAAGAAGCCAGCTTTTCCAACTGAGTATCTTTGACACATACAGAACTTGAAGTAACCAGCTCCAAGTTATTTGCAGTGTTTTAAAAGGTGGGCGGATGAGGCGAGACGTTTTATGCCGTACAGGAGTATATTAACTAAAAAAGGAAGTTACTTGTATCATGTCCAAAATTACAAGTGTTGGACTATAGGAATCAAATAATCTCGAGCGACTGACTACACATGGATCAACTTCTTGAAACAGTATGTGCCAAGGAGAAACCAACCAATAAGAACAAACATGAAAATCAACAGGTAAGTAAGGAAAGTCCCTCCTCCAAAGATGAGTCCTAAACCAAGCACAACGAGAGGTGGTAAATAGGTTTTAACCATAGCTGTTTTATTTACCCAACGTCCCTTGAGAAAAATGAAAATGGCCAGGTTGACTACATTCCATCCACCAGCCTGAAACCCCAGCCTGTTCAAACCATTAGCTACAAAAGAGTGGCAGTTGCAAGTGAAAATGCTGTAAGATTGGTGTTGGAATTCTTGAATGCTCTTTCTTATGGCAGATTCCCACGTGTCAACATTGCCTCCAGATTCATCATGGTTCTCGACATATTCACCCGTAGGGTCAGCTGAATAAGGAGAAAGGCAGCAGCACTGTCGGCCATAAAAGCGATGAAAACAAAGTAAAGATGCATTAGGATTTAGGACCGACCAACCAACCAAATAGCAAAACCAATGAATCCTACTCAATCACATAATAAAAGTTACTAGATCTGCTTGGATGGAAAATCTGCAGGAAGAACCAAGAGCAAGGGCACAACAAGCCAACAGCTTGATTAGAGTAAGGAAGTCCTTACAGAAACAAACCCAGTTAGAACCAGCAGACATACCTGCTCTCTGCTTACTTGGAAATAGCGAGTTGGTGCCCCAAATGTAAAATTGTCAACAGAAACAAAGTTTGGCCCTGCAAAGTCCAAGATCACGCCATCCTCCCTGCAAATCCCTATATGCCCAATAAAGGGGATAAACCAAGACAAGACAGGAAGTGGTGACCATACAATGCAGCACGGAAAGCGGTCTCTTTTTGGATCAATTAGCATTGGATTCAGATAATTTTCTTCAATCATCAGAGCATGATCTGGATCTACTTCAGGAACCATGACCAGAGCATATATAACTAGCATAAGAACAAAACATCCAAAATTATTATGATTCATATACGATTGCGATAGTGTATGTCCAGTTTCAACTTATGGTCTACACTATCCAAAATCATCTCCCACAGAAAAATAGCTTCCTTCTCAAAAAACAAATCAACACTGGCTCAAGCCAGAAAAGAGAAACAGCTTCGACATTTCATAAGCTTAATAAATACATTTTCCCACATTCATAGCAACAAAGATGTAACATGCTCAAAAAGTTGGCTATGTTCAAGGAAGTCTTCAGCTAATTATCTCAAATAAGTCAAAACAGCCTGCAAGGCATCACTGACACTAGACTGAAGCACCAAATGAGTTCCCAATTCAGTTATTCCATTGTACCCTCTTTTTGATCTAGCAAAGGTAAAAATGTAATACTGGTCTAGCTGGAACCTGATAAGAGAATGTGCACTAAGGCACTTACAGGGCGGAGCTCTATAGAGCCAAGGGGGTTCAACTGAATCCTCTTTGTGGGAAAACTATACTGTGCAAATAGGGGCAAAACATTTTTTTGGGGGAATTATATAATCTCCTTGACATAAGGCCTCAAACGAGGTCATCTCAATGTCGGAATGATAATTGTTGTTGTATGCAAACTCCGTCAAAGGCAAAAATTGGTCCCAACGAAGCAACGACCACCAAAATCAATAACACATACCCTCAACATATCCTCCAGAACCTGAATAGTCTGCTTGGTTATAATTCATATTAGAGGGTGGATTGGTCTTTATGGAAAGCTTCTTCTTTGTTCCTATAGCCATGAGAGCTTATGTAATTGACACTGTTTATGGCTTTATGCTACTTCTTATGTTGTTATGTATGTGTCTTTAAATTGTGCAATATAATTGAAGACCTCTCTTGCCTTCCTATATACAGTAAGCTGCTAATATTTTTTAATTCTATGTTTGGCTTTATTTCTTTACTCATCTTGCTCTTTTTCTCTCATCTAGAAAGTTTAAGTTTCAATGTTCAATGGTCTTCTCGGTTGGCATTACACAGTTCAGGTTAGCTAGTTTTGGTTCCTGGATATGGAGACATGGGGTAGGAAGTTGGTTAACAGTGACAAGAGCATAACATCATACTTGAGAATAAGGAGCTGTAAAAAATGGCATACACAGTAGAAAAATCTGGGGAACATGAAGAAGAAGCAGGCCCACTAGAGATCATTCTCAAGTTCCAGAGAACAAGGGAAGGATCTGGTTTTTAACTAACACTGTTTTTTGTTTTTGCAGGAATTATAACCAAGGTATATTCACTATCAATGTGTGGTAATCTGCATCCTTGGATGCTCATTTCGTTGTATGGAAAGAAAGTAAAATATACACTTTAGAAAGGAGAGGAAAATAGACACCGCAGGAACTTATGGTGCTTCGGTCGTACAAGGAAATCATACTGGTGAAACGTATAACAGCAGAAACTCATCAACAACACAGAACAGCAAGTACAATTACTCAGAACCATAAATGCACAAATGGATATACAAGTATAAATGTATAATCCATAGGGCAATAGCTACTACCCAAAGACACTATGGAAAGTACTTGTCACACAGAAGAACTATATCAGTAAAAGGCCAGGCAAACATCAACAACAAACATATATCCATTTCGCAGGCAAGCAACACGATATCATTGAGCACTTAACAAGGAATAATAGAAACAAAATGGAAGAGTTATTGAAACAGTATATACCAATACCAAGAGACACAAACAGGAAAGAGATAGTTAACCCAACATCAACTACACAAACAAAGCCCAATTTGGGGCTTAAATAGTTAAGGTTGGAGAAATTACTGTCTACTCCCTTCTCCACCTACTCTACATACTCTTGTTCCAGCCGTCCAGCACAATCGAGTCTCTCTCACTGGAGCTCTTATGACTTATCCCCTCCCCTCTGTTAAATAAAATTGGCATCGCGAAAGGATTTTAGTTCTGATTTGGATGATATTAAGTTTGTGGAAACCGGCAACGATTACAATTCTAAGAATTCTTATTAAAAGGTTCACTGTTTGCTCGAATTCGCCTTGAAGATCTTCTTCTTTCCCCTAAACTGCAATCTGAGTTTAGTTGTTAAATCTTATAGAACTCAAATGGTTGGATCATTAATTTCTCAATATACGCCTATGAAGATACATAAAGTTAGCATCTCTATAGAAATTGGATTTTCATAGTTTTGCATTGAACAAGAGTTAGCTTTTGACTTCATTTGATTTTGAAAGGAAAAATTAAGTTAAATCCCTTAACCCTAACACATGAACTCAATCTCAATTTTCTGAAAAAAAAAATAAAGAAGAAATATCATCATTCATCACACAGCTATGAAGTAGTTTTGGCGAAAAATTGAAGAAGGGGCTAACCTGCAAATTGGAAGAGAAGCCGAGAAGAACAAATTGAAGCAGAAAAGAGAAAAAATAATTGGAGGAGGAACTCCTATCGTGGGCAAATAAAACTGTGCGTTGTGCACAACATGCAACAGATACTTGCAAAATGACTGAAACACCTTTAAAATGATTTTTAATGACACTTACTATTGGTTTTAATGTCTTAATTACTTCTATGTCCCTCGCACGTTGTTACTTTTTTTTATAAATATATTTAAAAATTAATCGTTTTTTTATTATTTTTTGGTTTTGTACTTTTCATCTGATATGTCTAAGAAATAAGATCAGAAGATTTAGGACATTTTGATATATTCTTCTATATATCTTTAAGGGAAAAGGATCTGAAAAATACTTCAATTTTGGCCGAAATTGCTGTTACGATACCAAACTTTATGAAGGACATTTTACCCCTGCACTATTTAATAGTGTATTTTAAAGGTATATATGTGTTCATGTGGACACATTACTATTTATAATGATGCAATATTTATGATGTTCACGTGGGCACATATATACCTTTAAAATACATTATTAAATCGTGCAGGGGATAAAAGGTCATCCATAAAGTTTGGTATCGTAACAACAATTTCTGCCAAAGTTAAAGAATTTTTCAGACTTTTTTCCATATCTTAATTTAAAATTATAAAATTTAACTATGTCAAATCAAAATAAGTTTAAAATGTAATATTTTATACGTTAGTATTGATAATATTTATTGATTATTTACTTTTAGGAAGGTAATTTATGTATTTCATAAAATAAAAAAATTCAATTGTTTGAAAGTTAAATGTATAATTGATGTGTATCTCATGACAATTTTTAACACTATTGCATTGCTCATACTTGTAAGAATATACTAGATATTTTATTTTTTATGTACTTTAATTTTTTTAATGAAGTTTCTATACTTTTCGTGTCATCATAATATTTTGTTGAACTATAATTAAAAAATTTAAGATCCATGACTTACATCTTATATTCTTATGTTTTAATGCTTATGCTATACTAAATAAAATGGCAACTATTAGTTGAAAGGTTTGAGGTAAAGATCTAAGTAGGCTAAATAAAAATGCAAGTTATACATATCATTTTCATTTACTCTCATATGGTCCCAAAATTATCATATGATAAAAATGGCAACTTTTAGTTGAAAGGGTTCTTGTCATATAGTATCTAATAAAAAATCTACGTGCATTATTGGACCAAGCCAATACTAGTAGAGGTAGCTTTTGAATTACGGTTTCAATCCATCTTAATAATTTTATTTTTCTATATATAAAATACAGATATATACATGAAAATTTACAAAACTTCAATAATATCATATTTAATTATTCAAAAGTATGATGAAAATTATTTTGAAGGAATATGCCTAGTTGAAAATTTTATAAGTAGAAATTTAAGTCATTGTTGCATGCACTTAATGCCCTTCCAATGAATAATTATTTTTTTAAAATAATATTTAAGATCCATCAAATATTATCACATATATTAAGACAAATCAAATAGTGACATTCGAGTTCAGTTGAATTGATTGTCCAACGTACTAAGCTTTCACCATTTCTAGTGTTCTAGTTTCGAATATATCTTACTTTGCTCAATATGTGTTCAATGTTTGTTCATTTTTTATGTTCTAAAAGCAAATGAGTCATTGCAACAACGCCAAAGTTTTATTAACAACTTGATTTATGTCCTCAATTAAGAAGATTCATGGTTAGTTTGGCCAAATTTTCAAAATATATTTATTTTGATAAGTATTATGTAGAAAATATTTTTGGAGAGTAATAATTTTAAAAGATATTTTTTTATCAATCTTAGAACCTTAGTTTGTGCTTGACCTAATTTCATAATTACTTTTTGGATTTTTTTTTATTTTTTTCAAATTGTGAAGAAGAATTCATGCTATTATTCAAAAGCACATTTTCCCCCTCTCTAAAAACTTAACCAAACATCTCAATTTTCTAAAATAAGTATTTTATTAAAATTATAATCTTTTTTAGCTTCTGATCTGTTGCCCGACTGTTGGGCTCGATTAATTCGAGTTTATTCCAAAAAAAATCACTTCTGGAGTAAACTGTTTTCTTTAATTTTTAAACACGATCTTTTTTAGATTTAAATATGAAAACTTTAATTAAAAACCACCAAAAAAGACATAACATATCTGGGACAATATATCCTCAGAAGAACACAAACCTTGTTTAATTCTGATTAGAGAGTAACATGCATTAGGTAAGCAAAAAAAAATGCACAATGTTTCTTTTTCTCTCAGAGTTAGTAGTAGACATTATATTGATATAAATATTGTGTGAATGCTCTTAAATTTTGCTTTTGTTATCTTTTGGCACATTATATATGTTTTACTACTACTTAATTATAATAGGCTTTTGGGCAGCACATTTAATCAAAATTAAACTTCATTTAATTTAAAGAATAGGTAATCAAAATTAAACTTCATTTAATTTAAAGAATAGGTAATGAGATATTCAAATAAGATAAGACCTATCCCAAGCCTTACAACAAAACTAGGAAGCATCAAGATTTCAGTAATGTAGCTTACGAGCGATTTCAATATTTCTATCAAATTTTTCCAATGTACCAAAAAGAAAGAAAACAACTCATATTTCGTATATGCAAAAGATCATTTAAAATCTATAATACACACAACGTATATCTATAGGTGGCACAAAGACTAATTCAAAATTTAAATTTGATGAATTCTATTGAATAAAAGAGTACTCATCTCATTAACTTAGAAGTCTAAGCTTTTAAACAAAAGCATACATTAATTAGTAATTCGGAATATATTATCTTGCACTCATTGTGCAAACTTGCTTCTTTTTTTATGGGCCGGATACACAATTTTTTTAAAAATAATATGTAGTCGTGAAACTCAACCCAATACATATGCTCTAATCATATATTGAAGTGTGTCACTCTCTCATTTTACGGTTGTATCCGTCACTAATTAGGGTGGGGTGAGTGGAAAGTCTTAGGTAAAATAACAAGAAAAACTACATAAATTGGCCATAAAATTCAAAATAATTACAAGTTCATATCCAAACCCAAAGTAATTCCCGAAATATTCATTCTCTCGTAAATAATTACAACTCATACCTCCTATTTAATTTTCTTAATTGATACCAAATTAATATCATACATTGTATTGATATCATTAAAGTTTCTTATTAAGAAATTACTCATTAGTCAATACTATAAGAGTATATATATATATATATATAAATTATTTTGCTTTTTTGGGGTATTTGCTTAGTTTCCCTAATAACAAAGCAAAGAAACAAGATACCAATAATTCAGCCCAAAGAAAGAAAAAAGACAACTTTATGTAGAATTCAAAGAGAATTAATGTAAACAACTCAATTCTACATCAATATTTCAATTAAAAACAATCCATCATCCCTTCATTTTTCTCCTTTTTTCCTATTGTTCCTAGAATCTCTTCACATAAAAATAGAAACCTCAATATCAATATTCAGTGATTATACTATATTGATGATGATTAGGGAGATCTTGAAGGAGAAAAAAATTGCGTACCAGCTACCATAAAAGTGCTAAGTGGAGCTGGAAATAAAGAAGGGTCTAGAAAATTTGAGGGACCCGCTGCAGTCCCTTCGCCACCACTTGTAGTAGTGGCGGTAGCCACTGCAGCGGAATTATGGTGGTGGTGCTGAACTCCAGCACTACCACCAGAAGACGTATCGCCTCCGGCTGCAACCATGTTATTGTACTGACTTTCATGACCTTGATCATATAAAATTCCTTTGAACACATGTCCACCAATGCTCACAGCAGCTTGATATGCTAATTGATCTTCATCATCGTCAATTGAGCTCATTTGAATACACTGAAATACAGCACTTGTACGTACTTTTGCTGGAAATTTTCCTACTTCTAACCCTAAAAAACATTAATAAAGGTACATTACATACATTAAGTTCCATGTACAAAATTAGGTTTGGACTAATGTATTGCAAATAAATATCTACCATAATATTGTTTTACCATTTTGACTTGACACGAAATTTAATAAAGCAAAGAACATTTTTGAATTTTGTGGTCTAAAACTAAAAATATGTCAAATATACCAAAATACCCTTTAATCTTGTGGTTTTAAATATTTCATGTGAAAAGTTGAGACTAAAAGAGTTGCTAGAGAAGGAGTCATTTTTTTAATCGAACTAAAAAGAAATGTAAGTCAAACAAATTAAAATGTAGGAAGTAGTACATATATATATATATAAAAGTTAATGATCCGTTAATTCCAATACTAATGACAGTGATATATAACACCAATTATGAATTATTATACATAAATTATATTGGAGAGTTGATTTCTCAAATGATCACTCAACTAATAATTATTATTTCAGAAAATTATTTTTTTTTGTTGAAGAAAATTAAAATAAAAAATAAAGGTTTTTTTTTTTAGGGTCGAGATAAATATAATATGCGTAGGTCTAGGAGAAAGAAATTGAGGGTGCAACTGGAGTTTTAATTTTGCTAATTTGTTAATACATATAAATCATTTATTCACACTTTGTATAAACTGGAATTAAAAACTCATAAACTCAAAATTTTAATATATTTCATTACGGATTTTTGTCAATCTTTTGTAGAGAAATAAAAAGAAGAGTGATGATGGAAGAAGAAAATGACAAATAGAAAAAGAAAAAGCTGACGAATTTACAATAGGGTCTCTTTTCTCTAGACTTACTTTATATAGAATTCATTTAGGCAATCAATTAATCTTCTTTACATGATGAATCTCAAGACTCTATGTTTTTCTGTGATAAAAAATAATAATATTACTTCCTCCGTTTCAATTTAAATATTTCTCTGCATTTTTCAATTTCAGCATTCTATTTATGTTCAGTCAAACTAAGACCCTTAAATTAAAACAGACGGAGCAATGAAAAGGGAAGAAAGACATGAAGTACTTTACCATTAGTGTTTGAAGGCAAACGAGTAGAAACAAGAGAAGAAGCACTTGGATCCTCTCTATGCCTTTTATGCTTATTATTATTATGTCCTTGTTGTTGTGGTTGTTGCTGCAAAGCAGTAAGTTGTTGTTGCCTTTCTCTCCTTTTAGATGCTGGAACCCAAGTACTTTTCACATGAGTTTGACACTGAAACCCTCTACTCTTACAACAAGTCCTACACCTCATATGTTGACAATCTTTCTTTGCTTGGTTCCCACAATCTTGGCAACTTATTCCTCCTCCACCACTCCTCATCATCACGAATCCCGACCTCGACGCCTCATGATCACCTGCACAATAATAATCCCCATCCCGCTTTTTAGCAACAGATTCAACTGAATTCAATATGTTTTTACACATCGTGTATATATATAGAGAGAGGTGTAACAAACAGTACTATATAGTTTCGTTGCTATGGTTCATAGTGAGAACATAAATATTATAAGATCCTCAATTATAAATCATGAATCTAGCTAACTCATGAACATATACTTTAAAAAGATATTACATCTAGTAGAACTCAACCTCAAAAGCCTCATGAAGGAAGGATTGTTCAAGTCTATATAATGAGACCAAATTCTCATTCTTTTTCAAATTCTTAACACTCTCTCGCACGCGCAAACCTCGTTAACTAGAGCGTGGACACTATAATATGGGGGGCGGGGGGCAACATCGGTTAACTAGAGCGTGGACACTATAATATGGGGAGCCCAACATCGGTGAACAAAGAATTCGGATGAGTCTGACTCTGATACCAAGTAAATATATGACACATGAACCTAATTCAACCCCAAAAGCTAGCTCATGAAGGGAAAGGCAAGATCCTTTCAGGCGTGGGAATTCTTAACATACTTCAATAAATACGTTTTGAAATCCCTAATTGCAAAATGTTGTGAATTCTTTAGAACATAAATATTAAATCTATCAAATTTAAATTATAGATCTATAAGTACTTTAGAAAGTACTGAATAGATAAAATTTAAATTCTAAATCTGTTGTTTCTGATGATCACCTGCAGATATATCAAAGCCACTTCGGCTTGGCCCGACACCTAATCCAACATCAGTGGAATAAAGATCTTGCAAAGGATAAATTGGATGACGAAACTGTTGTTGTTGTTGTTGTTGTTGTTCTGGTTGGTGTTGAGGAGTGTTACCACTTTGCCATAACTCGAAGCCTTTGTAAGTGTTGGGTATTTCTTGATTATGATGATGATGATGATCATTTCTGTACAAAAACCAATTATTACTCTGATCTGTGGGTACTATTGCTTGGCTGCTGCTAATTTCTTGATGTTGTTGTTCTTGGTTGCCACCTAATGAAAAGAAATTAGCCATATTGTTGTTGTTGATTATGATTAGTGATTAATCACAATCCATAGCACAAAAGTGCACCAACTTATGACACAAATATGATGTTTGTATCCCTTAGATTTCTTCATTTTTTTTATCTCAACAAAGGATTTTTTTTTATTTTTTTTTGGCTTTACAAAATTAGAGTTGAAAAACAAAGTAGTTCATTTGTGTTTTTTTGCTGTATATGTACGTGTATATATAAAGAATGTGAATTTAAAGTAGAGCAAGTTTAGAGAGGTGGAAGAGGAAAAGGATTGCTTGTAAAAAGAATTATGGAGAGGAAGTGAGGGAGGGAGGGAACATTAATAGAAAAGGTAGAATTATATATATTACAGCTCTGCAAACGCCGCCAAGGCTAAAAAGCACCACAACTCTTCTCTCTCTCTCTCTCTTTACTGCTACAGTTGCAGTACAAACTTAAAAGTTTCTCGTATCGTTTGATAGGTTGTATACGAATAAGTATTGAAATTATTTTTAAATTTAGTGTGAATTGTTAGTTTCGTTTTTGAATTATAGACAATCTTAAATACACTGTCGATCTACTATATGATATAGTAAAAGTGGTCTCAAACTCTTGTAGGAGCGTGAGACTATTAATAAAAAGTCGAGAGATCAAGTGTTGAAAACACTCTAAACTTGGTGAGAATTTAAGGTGTATTTCACTCATGTGGCAAGATCAAGTGTGTATTTAAATGAATTCAGTTAGTCCAGTAGATGAGTGTTTCTAAGATTGTCAATAGTTTATGAATCAAACTAATAATTCGCGCCAAATTTATGGGTGCTTTCAATATTTGTTTTTAAGAATAGTGGTGAATTAATATATTATTAATATTGATATTAGTTACTCCATCCGTCTCAATTTATGTGACACTTTTTTAATTTTGAGATTTAAACAAATCTATCTTTGACCATGAATTTTTCATATATCTTTTAAATATTTTGAATTGTCAATTATTTTGTCTTATAGTACTTTTTACATAGTTTATAAATATATAAATTTCATTTAATTTTTTTTGAAGATTTCATGCGCAAATTCACGGTCAAACTTAAACTATTTTGATTCTCGAAAAATGAAAAGTATCACATAAATTGGGACAAAAGGAGCAATATTTCATTTGTTATATTAAAAATACCATGCATTACAATATTTATATAAAAATATATTATTTTTAAAATATCCTCCACAAATATAATAATAAAAATATGGAAAAAAATTCAATAAATAATTATACCTTTAATCATACTAACGTATAAATAACTGAATAAGAACTTTTTGCATTGCAATTGCCATAAACTTGTATACATTAGTAATACATAACATAATATCAAAAACAGTGTATAACTAATGATAAATTAAAAAGTATATCAAATAAAATACTAATGATATGTAAAGCTGATACATATATTAATGCGCTCTGGCCCTCTCTGCCATTATCATCCTACTTTGGTGTAAGGTATCGGCCTTGTTTAAGTTATATGCATTTTTCATGAAAATATGTCCAAGAAAGTTTGTCATGAAAAATTTAATTACGGTATAATATATAAATAAATATTTAAATTAATTTGAGCTGATAATTAAATATTTTTAATTCTACGAGTGCATATATGAACACCTCAATTTAGCCTCAATCAAAAACTACACATTCCAACTTATTTCCATTATGTTTTGAGGATGCCCTAGAAAAAATATGACATATAAATTTTGAAAATGTCAAAATAATCAGTTTATAAATTGAAGTGTTAACTCAGAACAAGTTAAGATATCCATATTACAAATAATGTTAAAGTACACAAACTTAATTTTTTAATGAAAGCAATTATAGATTCCAATTTAAATTAATATAAATTTTCATATGTCTCTTCATAATACTAGCAATAATAGTAAAATAATAATTATATTTCTCCTCTAAATTGGTATAGTAGAATATTATAAAGGAAAACATGTTTTCATTTTATGTAAAAAAAAATTTGGAACCCCAGAATAATCTGTTGCCGCTACAATCTTTGTCACAGTCTCTACCCTTCGGGTGAGCACTCTGTGGTGAGCATTTTGTGCGCACTGAGTAAACCTCACTGTGTAATAGCCTGCAAATCATTTTTATCAAATTTTATCAATTGCAAAAGCTATTAGATGACGTTTAAAAAGTTAAAAATTAACCGAACATATATACCTAACTCAAAGAGAAACCAAAATGATTAGGACAGATTAATTTTTTTTTAATTTTAATTATACATCATTGAAAATATGAAAAATTAATATGACAATTTTTCAAAATAATCCATCAAATCAGACGACTAATTAACACCCCTTCATCATCTACATCTAGAACCATATCAAATCAAATATCCTTCAATTTTTTCAGAAATTATTATCACATTCGAATTATACATAGTGTTGGCACCTAGTATTATAGCAGTAACTATTGATGACTAACTGTTGACATAAAGTACAAGATTTATTTTGAAACTTTTTTTTGGTAAAATTTTATTTTTTCCTTTCAAGCACGTATAACACTAATAAATGAAGCAGCCGCAATATTAATTTCAATTTTCAACAGTCCTTATATATATAAAACCAACTATTTTAGGCATTACATAATTGTTTTCGGTTCTTTATATTTTCTTGTCTGATTTATTAATTTTTTTCTTACCTAAATATAACAACGGACAATTAATTTAATTCTATAAAACTAGGTAAAATTGCCTATAACTAAATAAAAGACCTTCAAAAACTCAAACAATCGAAGCTAAAGATTAATAATAGAGAATTTCCAAGATAAATGTTAGTATGTCTTAGCCCGTAAAATTGTTGGGTATATAATTAATGCCACGTGTCAAGTATTTTAAAAGTATTAAAACTATTTAAACTTATGAGCAAGAATTTTTTTATTTATCCACATTTTAGATATATAAGCTATTGATATATTCCTATACTATGTACAAATCTAATGATAATTATGTCAACCTAAAAAGAAAGAAGATCCTGATTAAGGATTTTTGTTAAAATAATTGAATTGTGATGAGGTGATTGGCATACGTCTTAACTTAACTTGTTAGATTCGATTATTTATAATTAAACATTTGATAAAGAAATCCCTTTTAATTTTTAGGAGTAAAGTGAATTTCTTAATTGGCATTCTTAATTCATGTTCCCAAAAATAAACATGAGTCCGGAGCCTAAAGGGCAAAAAAAATTGTCAAAAATTCCAAAAGGGCACATCACTTTTTTTTTTAACCAAAAGGGCAAAATCGCTGCCCAAGCAGCGATTTCGTCTAAAAAAAAAATTTCTATTTTTTAAATTAAAAATTGCTGCTGTGGCAGCGATTTTGTAAAAAAAAAAAAAAAAATTTCTTTTTTAAAATCGCTGCCACAGCAGCGATTTTGTTAAAAAAAAATAATTTAATTAGTAAAAATCGCTGCCATTGTAAAAAAAAAATTCTTTTTTGCTGTGGCAGCGATTTTAAGTCAGAATTTTTTTTCCTTACACATCGCTG
>JAJOOS010023101.1:0-24796 GCA_029582725.1 Solanum chiquidenum | reverse complement strand
TCCAATTTCAAGCTTCTTCATATTCATTTTAAATTGTCGGATGTAACACAATTAAATGAAATTACATAAAAACCCCTCATAGAACCTCATTATAAAGTCAACACAAAGTCATAGGCTCTTGCTTAACCTATCATTTTTCGAGTCGTTACAAAAGGTGTGGCTAATCAACTAGTCCAATGAGGATTAATGAGACAACCGTATGATGTGGCTGCTTTGTTGCTTGATGACATGACCAAAGTAAACCGAGCATGGCATACTAGAGAGGATCATGTGCCTACTCTACAACTAGGCATGAGCAAAGAACAACTTGAGAAGGACCATGAAAGAGATGAAAACATGGCCAAAATGATGACCCAACTTGATTTGTTGTCTAAACATGTCATGGGAGGTGGACTTAAGTCGGTAAATGCGGTTGGAACCAACAGTGGGCAGTGCCCGAGTGATTCCAATTTTGAGGCATTATACAATAAAGAAGTTCAGTAATTGGGAAACCAAATGGAGGGTTCTCACACCAACTATCAATGAAAAGGTCGAAACCAAGGTTTGAGAAAGGATCGAGAGAATGGTTGGAAAGATTGGTGAGGTGGAAATTGGAGTGATATGGAGGCTAACAAAGATATATATGTTCCTCCCAATGATCATCAACGACCAAAAGACCCAGCTGGGCAAGAAGGAAGCCGAACCGAAGAGACACTTACAAAGATCTTCAATAAGGTTGAAGGATCTAACAAAGTGTTGAATGACTTGAAAAATGACTTCTCCACTTTATGTCAAACAATGACCTCTTATTCGGTATCTATAAAATGACTGGAGACCCAATTGTGCCATATCTCCACTCATCTTAATCCAAAGAAAAAGAACACATTGTTTAGTGACACGATCCCAAATCCCAAGAATGAATATTGAGGAATTGAGAACAATGTCATGTTACAACATTAAATAAGGCACTTCTTGGGAGGCAAAGTAATTACTTTTGTTTTTATTGCTTTCAATAATGTGTGTTGTGGGTGCAGGTTGAGAAGAAATTGAAAGGTTGAAAATAGGAACATTAGGTGATGCCTAAACCTAAATGGCGATCCGCCGAAGGTGTTGAGCAGACTCATTCTTGTACGCCTTTTGAGCTTGAATATGTGGAAAAGTGTACTGTCAATTTAGGCGGTCTGAGCTCCAAACGACGATCTGCTGAAGTTCACTATACGAATTCCAATGGGTCCACTGAATCGACCTTCATGTTTGGTATTTATTGAGGCATATTCGATGAGCTTGAGCTCTAATTGGTTGATTCACCAAATACATTCGGCGATGTTAGTCATGACCGCGAACATGCCTGATATAAAAAAGAGAAGGGTCTTTTCAAATTCAAATATCAAACTCTTTGATATCATCAAACCTTTTCCTCTCCTTTCTCTTGCATTGCATTATTTGAGTGATTGTGAGTTGTTAGTGCGTGTGTTTTGAAGTTCGAGGAGTTCTTTTGCTTGCTTTGACTGTCAACCCAACCCCATTTCCCTGTTATTCTCGAGTTGTACTTCTTATTAAGGTTGGTTTTTTTTATTTTTGTTGAGAATTTTGAGCTTCAAATTGCAATGTGGGCATGTGCTCAAACCCATTTGTTGACTTTGATTGTTAGATTTCATTGGGTAGCCTTGTATTGTGCGTATTAAATTGTACCCATATTCTTATTGCCTATGTTGTGCCTATAAATTGCTAATCTTGAATGGGTTGGTTAAATTGTGAAATTGAACTCGTATATTTGATAGGTCTGAGCCTAATATGATGTGGGTAAAGTCTGAGTAACCCGATTGCATGATTTTTCCCAATGATAGACAAAGTGATGATTTTCTTAAAAGAAAATCATCAATTTGAGGAATACTTTGCAATATCGGGGGGGGGGGGGGAATCTGAGTACCCATGCGTAGATAAGCATATAGGTGGGTTGTAATGATTTTGGGGAACTTGTGTTTGTTGCGTATGTTGGGTTTAGCCGTAGAAATTAGGCATTGGACTGAACATCTCCTGTTCGGTGGGCTTGTCTTAGCTCGCCAAAGAGGTTATGCGAATCGCTGAGTAATCCCAACTCGACTTCTTTAGCAAATCTGTGACCTTGGGCACTTTTCCATTTGTTGAGCTAGTCTTAGTTTATTGAACCCACTTGGCAAATCGCCGAGTGAGAGTGGACATCGCCTTTGATGCCTGTTTCTTTTCAAAATATATTGTAATTTTCAACGAACTTGTCTTAGCTCGTTGAAACCAACTTGGTGAATCTCCGAGTTGGAATTGACTCTTCCCTTTGTACATGTTCCCTTTGAAAATTGCCACTATCTGATTTAGCGAGCTCACCTGAGCTCGCTTATCCTGTTAGGCGATCCGTCTTCCAATTCGGCGAGCCGTAGGATAATTTTTGAACCGTGTTGAGAATGAGTTTGATTTAAACTAACCTTTATAGATTAGATGTTTGAATGCGTGTGCTTTGCGAGTAATGGCTAGAAAAAAAGGAAAACAAGTGGTGACATCAGACAATGAGTCGGACAAAGACTCTCCTCCTCCTCCTCCTCCTCTAAAGAGACACAAGGGTATTTCTATTAATGAGCCTTCAGAAGCCTCTCGTACTCAACAAGCCAATCCACCTACTCCTACTAGCGGGGGTAAGAAACTTAGGAAACACATTGCCACGAAGCAGGTGAATATTCACTCCAAGCTAGTGTCGCCTCCACAAGATCCAACTTCTGCCTCTCGTGTTCTCTCGATCACAACTCCAAGGGCCTTAAATAGGCTCAAGGCAGAAGGAAAACAAACTATTCTGGAGGAGCGTAGGCTCTTAACTGATGGAGTCATGAGTGACTACCTTACTATATGGGAAGCTATAAATTTTCATAAGTTTGAGCAGTTCACAAAGCTTAGACAACCCTATGTGCCAAAGTGAATTAGGGAGTTCTACGATGCCTATGCTAAGGCCTTGCCCAAGAAGAGAAAGGGTACTGTCTGGAAACCTTGGATGAAGCGGAAGTTCATAATGCTGAAATAACCCTTCAAAAACAATTTAAAAGGTAAGCGATTGTAGTTAGTAAAAATTCCCACAAGGAACGGTGTATCGTAGATAATTCTCTATCGAGAGATTAGGATTTTAAATCAGCTCATTTGGATTAGTAATAACAAATGGATGGATAGTACCACCAACTTAATATAAAGCTTTTGTTATCAATTATCGCAATTAACCTAAGATTTAAATGAAATAAAAAATTAACAAGCAATCTAGGGATGTGGGGATTGGAAATCAATATCATATAGGAGTAAACGTGCTGCTCTATAGTGATGTTCATACATGAATAGTCTAAGTCATCTTCATTGACTCTAATCATCTTTCGATCTCAAAACATCTATGCCTAGAATCTCCTTTCAGTCTCATCTAATGCCAATTCTTAACAACCCAATACCTTACTCTATCTGTAACACCCCGAATTCAAAAGAGGAAAAATTGCAGCTTTTGGAGAAGTTCCAAGTGTCACCCACGAAGGCCAACCACACCCTATGGCTGGACCCACGCCCTGTAGGTGAGCCTCGTGGATAGGGCACCATGGACACTGCCTAAGGCAGAACCACGACCAGGACCTACGCCCCGTGGATGAGTCCACGACTCGTGGTTGTGGGAGTCATCGATGGCCCCAAAATCTCTGACCACGACCCACGACTGTGTAGGATGGGCCGTAGGTCCATCCACGGTCCGTCAGTCAGGGTCTCGTGGGTCAGGCCTGGAAGGTTAATTTAGGGACTTATGGGTATTTTCCGGTTTTAATTAAGTCAATGTGGTGTCGTTTTGCTTAAGTCTAAAACACATATATAAGTATTTTTAACCCCCAAAATCCCTCATTCAAGTCATTCTCTCAAATCCAAAAAGAAAAACCAAAATCCTCTAAAAAATTCTATCTCTAGAAGTTGGAAGAAAAAGGAAGAAATTGGAGCTAGGTCAAGATCAAGTCTCCCAATATTCAAGCTTGTGAGGGCTTTGTAATCAAGATATGATGGCTTTTCTTCCATGAACTCTTCCATCCATGGGGTCCCCTAGAATTTCCCCAAATTGATGAAGAATTCCCCAGTTCTAGTTAGTGTTTCTTCCAATGTTGTGGGTGATGATGAATGTTGATACAATTGACTGGATTGTGATTGGTTGTGATAGAATTAGTAGAATTACATGTTTTTAGAGTTAAATTACATGTACCCATGCCTATTCCATGATTCTAACCTAGGATTGATATAACTGGGTTGATGGCATGAAGAAACTTTATGGGTTTAGGCTTGTCCTTATAGGATTAATGAATTATGATTAGATTGCTCTAGAATGAAGCTTAGATGATGATCATGAGATCTAGGGCTTTGAGAGTAAAGCTTATGACATGAATTGTTGGTAATTGATGTTATTGTTGAGAAAGGGATACTTCCCACATGAATTGCTTAATTATGAATGTATGAATGTGAAATATTTACTCACATGAATGATTCTAGGTTGAAAGAATTGCTCACCTAAAATGAATATAGACTAAAAGCTTATGTAATTGATGAGGCTAGAGGCGATTACCCTTGACCTCCATATGTAAGGATATGAGGTGATTCCCATACTCCTTAGAATTGAACAAGAGGTGAGTCTCCAAGTTCTTACTATGATGAATGGACATGGAAGCGAGTACCCATGCTCCTTATGAAATGATGTGGATGCGAGTACCCGTGTCATATGATAAGATTGTGGAGGCGAGTACCCGTTATCTTAAAGTAAGTAAGGCAAGTGGCGAATACCCATTAGTCTTTGTAAGCTAGGCATTGAGGCAAATCCCCATGTATCTAAAAGTAAGTATGAACGATATGATTATGTTATGAAGATGATTTACTTGGAGTGTTGCTAGATATGCCTTCCATGATGTGAGCTTGACTAGAGGCGAATGACCTACGTCTTGGCTAAGGTTAAGTGAGACTACTTAAGGAAGTGTTCCTTTTTCACTATGATACTTATTATGTATTGATTATGCTTATGCCTTATGTCTTATGTTGACTAATGCTTATATTATGTTGTTTATGCTAGCCATCATATTTAGTACTTGATTGTACTAACACATACTCTTGCCTACATTCTTATCAAATGTAGGGTCCGTCGACATTGATTCTGACACTCGTGTCTAGCTTCGTTGTTTATTAAGGAAGTAAAGATTTGGTGAGTCCTCATTGTGTTCGAGGATGTGATTACCAGTTTCTTTTATCCTTTTCTTTTATGTTTTGGACTATTGTATGGGCCGTGACCCAATACTTTATTCATGTTGTTTTGATGGTTTGAGACAAATATGTTAGACTTTCGCTCGTTTTATAAAAGACTTTGATTGTAATTAAAAGTTTTAAATTCCTGCTCATTTCTATTACTTAATGTTATGATATGCTAAGTGGCTTGTATAACGCCTCTCAGGGTCTTATACGCCTTATTACATCTAGGGAGTACCCCTGGGTTGTGACAAACTTGGTAATCAGAACACAAGGTTTAGAATGGTTCTTGGATGTCTCAATCCACATCTAGTAGAGGCTTGTTCATAAGTGTGAAGCGCGCCACATTTACGAATGAGAGGCAATTAGATGTTCAGGAAACTTCACTTCTTCACTTCTTTAAATCGTGCCATGGATTTTAACTCTATAAGTCCTTCCCCTTATCTTTACCCAATGGTTTTCAAGATATGGCTACTAGAAGGGCTAATGCTTTAAGGATGGAGGGAGGCAATGTTGATAAAGAGGTTCCTCCTCAAGTTGCTCCACAAGCTCCTCAATCTTCGATTGACCCATTGAATGAGAATGTAACAAATACGGAGTTTACGTCGGCTTTCCAAGTGTTGGCTCAAGCCGTGATGGCACAATCCAATAGAGAGGTGGTAGCCTTCATGAACCCAAATGTGGGTACAACGGTGACAAGAGTGAGGGATTTTACAAGGATGAACCCTCTCGAATTTTATGGTTCCAAAGTTGAGAAAGACCCTCAAGAGTTTATCGATGAGGTCTACAAGATACTTTCTATTATGGGAGTGACTCCAATAGAGAAGGCGGAATTATCCGCTTACCAACTCAATGGGGTTACACAGATTTTGTTCAATCAATGGAAATAGGCAAGGCCGGTAGAAGCGGGTCTCATAGAATGGGAAAGGTTCAAAAGTGCTTTTCTTGACAGATTCTTCCCTCTTGAGATGAGAGAGGCAAAGGTACTTGAGTTCATTGACCTTAGTCAAGGAAATATGAGTGTAAGGGAATACACTTTGAGGTTCACTCAGTTGTCCAAGTATGCTCCTTCCATTGTGGCGGATAGTAGGGCTAAGATGAGTAAGTTTGTGTCGGGTGTGTCCGACATGGTAGTCAAAGAATGCCGCACAGCTATGCTTGTTCATGACATGGACATTTCTCGCCTTATGGTTCATGCCTAACAAATTGAGGAAGAAAAGCTCAAGGAGAGATCTAGAGAGGCAAAGAGAGCAAGAGTGGATGATGGTAACTATTCACATTCTAGGTCCTGTGGACGGGGTCATTCAAGGTTCCGACAAAAGTTCTCCGGGAAAGGTTCTTCAAATGCTCCTCCAAGGCCTACCAATGAAAGGGTGTCTAACCCAAAACCTCAAGGAGATAGTAATAAGCCTTCAAGGCCTACTTGTGCTAAATGTGGGAGAAATCATGAAGGGAAATCCTTAGCTGGTTCCAATGCTTGCTTTGAATGCGGGAAAATGGATCACAAAATAAGGAATTGTCCTTTGGTTCCTAAAAATAATGGAGATGGTCATCGTAGGGCTCAACCCTACCCTTCATCCGGTCCAAGTGGTTCGGATGCAAGTGCTCCTAAGCAAAACCGATTCTATGCTCTCCAAACTAGAGGTGATCAAGAGAGTTCCCCGGATGTGGTGACTGGTATGTTAAATGTTTTCCAAATAGATGCGTATGCTTTGCTTGATCCAGTTGCTACTTTGTCCTTTGTGACTCCTTATGTAGCTATGAGATTTGATATGCTTCCCGATGTGTTGTTACAACCTTTTTCTGTCTCTACCCCTGTTCGTGATCCTGTGGTGGCTAAAAGAGTATATAGGAGAAGTCCCATTTCCTTATACCATAGAGTTACTTTAGTAGATTTGGTAGAGCTTGACATGATAAATTTCGATCTCATACTTGGGATGGATTGGCTACATTCATGTTATGCCTCTATCGATTGTAGAAATCGGGTAGTCAAAACTAAATTCCTAAATGAGCCTATCCTAGAGTGGGAGGGGGGAAATCTATGCCTAGAGGTCAATTTGCTTCTTACCTAAAAGCTAGGAGAATGATCTCAAAGGGTTGTGTCTACCATATAGGGAGGGTGAGGGATGTGGAGTCCGAAACTTCTATTCTTGAGTTGGTCCCAATTGTAAAAGAATTTTCAGAAGTTTTCCCTAAAGATTTACCCGGTATTCTTCCCAAAAGGGAAATAGACTTTGAGATTGACCTTCTCCCTGATTCGCAACCTATCTCTATTCCTCCTTATAGAATCGCTCCGGTGAAACTTAAGGAGTTGAAAGAATAATTAAAGGATCTATTGGATAAAGCTTTCATCCGATTGAGTATCTCTCCGTGGGGTGCTCTAGCGTTGTTTGTTAGGAAGAAAGATGGGTCCCTTCGTATATGTATCGATTATCGTTAATTGAAAAAAGTGACCATAAAGAACAAGTATCCTCTTTCGAGAATAGATGACTTATTTGATCAACTTGAAGGGCCAAGTTATTTCTCTAAATTGATCTTCAATCTGGTTATCACCAATTGAGGGTGAATGAGGAATATATTCCGAAAATGTCTTTTAGAACCCGATATGATCATTATGAGTTTTTGGTAATGTCGTTTGAGTTGACTAATGATCCGGCGACATTTATGGATTTGATGAATAAGATGTTTAGACAATACCTTGATATGTTCGTAATTGTGTTCATAGATGATATTTTGATCTATTTGAGAAGTGAGAATGAGCACATTGATCATCTCAGAATTATATTGCAAATTCTCAAGGAGCAACAACTCTTTGCAAAGTTTAGCAAATGTGAATTTTGGTTAAGGTCCGTAGCCTTGTTAGGCCATATTGTGTCAAGCAAGGGTATTGAGGTGGATCCGATTAAGACGGATGCGGTCAAGAGTTGGCCTAGACCTCTATCACCGACAAATATTAGAAGTTTCTTGGGTTTGGCCGGTTACTATAGAATATTTGTTGAAGGGTTTTCCTCCATTGCTTCTCCATTGACGGTTTTGAATCAAAAGAAGGCCAAGTTTATACGGTCAGATGCTTGTGAGAAAAGTTTCCAAGAGTTGAAGGATAGACTTACTTTTCACTCCGGTTTTGACCTTAAGGTACGAATGGCTCTGTGGTATATTGTGACGCCTTTAGAGTAGGGTTGGGATGTGTGCTTATGCAAGATGGTAAGGTGATTGCCTATGCTTCAAGGCAACTATAAGTTCATGAGAAGAACTATCCTACCCATGATCTTGAATTAGCGGCAGTGTTATTTGCCTTAAAGATTTGGAGGCATTATTTGTATAGGGTCCATGTTGAAGTTTTCACCGATCATAAAAGTTTGCAATATGTGTTTACCCAAAAGGAATTTAATCTTCACCAAATAATGTAGCTCGAATTGTTGAAGGACTATGATATGAGTGTCCTATATCACCCCGGAAAGCCAAATGTAGTAGCATATGCTCTTAGTCGACTATCGATGGGCAGTGTTACACATATAGATGATGATAGAAAAGAGTTGGCCTGAGGTTGGCCCGATTGGGTGTTCGATTTGTAGACTCCGCCAAGGGTGGGGTTATGGTTCATAAAGGGTCAGAATCATCTTTTGTAGCCGATGTTAAATCAAAGCAATGTCTTGATCCGACGTTGGTAGAATTGAAAGAAGCGATACTTAGAAAGTTCGTCGAGCCTTTATCCCAAGGGGGAGATGGTGTCCTTAGATATCAATATCGATTATATGTTCCAAATATTGATTACTTGAGGGAACATATCTTGACTGAAGCCCATAGTTCTCGGTATTCTATTCACCCGAGAGCCACTAAGATGTACCATAACTTGTGGGAGGTCTATTGGTGGAATGGGATGAAGAAGGATAATTTAGGATTTGTGGCCAAATGTTCAAATTGCCAACAAGTGAAGGCTGATCATCAGAAACTGAGAGGTTTATCCCAAGACATTAGCATTCCTACTTGGAAGTGGGAAGACTTGAATATGGACTTCATAGTAGGGTTGCCACGAACTCGGCACCAATATTATTTGATTTGGGTTATAGTAGACCAAATGATGTAGTCGATCCATTTCATTCCTGTCAAGGTTTCCTATATGACAGAAGATTATGCTAAGCAATATTTAAAAAGATGGTGAGGTTGCATGTAGTGCCCTTATCCATTATCACCGATAGAGGTACTTAGTTTACTTCTCAGTTTTGGAAGTCCTTCCAAAAGGGTCTTGGAATTAAAGTCAAGCTTATTACGGATTTTCACCCCCAAATCGATGGGCAAGCGGAAATAACAATCCAAACATTGGAAGACATGTTGAGGGCTTGCGTGATTGATTTCAAGGGAAATTGGGATGACCATTTGCCTTTGATTGAATTTGCCTATAACAATAGCTACCATTCTAGTATTGGTATGAATCCATTTGAGGCTCTTTATGGTAGGAGGTGTAGATCTCCTATAGTATGGTTTGAGGTGGGTGAGGTTGCTTTGATAGGGCCCGAGTTAGTTCATTAGGTTATTGAGAAAGTTTGACTTATTAGAGAGAGGTTGAGAACCCCCCAAAGTCGACAAAAGTCTTATGTCGATGTTAGAAGGAGAGACCTTGAATTTGATGTTCTTGATTGGGTTTATTTGAAAATCTCATCCATGAAGGGTGTAATGAGGTTTGGAAATAAAGGGAAACCTAGTCTCCGTTTTGTAGGCCCATATCAAATTTTGAAGCGTGTTGGTAAGGTTGAATATGAGCTTGATTTTCCAAATGAGTTGGCATCGGTGCATCCAATTTTCCATGTCTCAATGTTGAAAAAGTGTGTTTGAGATCCTATATCCATAGTCCCCTTAGAAGGGTTGGGAGTGAAAGAGAACCTTTCCTATGAAGAAGTTTCGGTTGAAATTCTAGACTGGCAAGTTAAGAAATTGAGGAACAAAGAGGTTGTTTCCTTAAAAGTGTTATAGATAAACCATCTTGTTGAAGGTGCTACTTGGGAGGCCGAAGCCGATATTATGTCCTGATATCCCCATCTTTTTCCTTCTCTAGCTTTAGGTAATGAATTTCTTCTTGGTTTGTTTTTGTTTGAAGTCATGTGTGTTTATGTGTTTCCATGATTTCCTTAAATTGCATGTTCATGAAAAAGCGTAAGTCTTGAAAGAAATTACTTATGTACTTGATTTTCCTCATGTTGTTGTGCACTAAGTATGAGTTGCCTATAGACTTCATGAGATGAGTTGATGAACATGTTTTAGATATGCTTTTTGAGATTGAATTGCATATGAGCTCCATGAGATTGTGTTGAGCACACTTTTAAGCTTGGAGATGATAATACCTCCTTACGTGTAAGAAATCTGAAAATTTCATGCATATTGGGTTGTTAGATGTAGTCCCTACTTCCTTAAGGTGCATTGAGTATGTTGAGTTGGAGTTGAGGTATCCTCCTAGGTTGTGTGCATTTAGATGAGTTGCATGCATGATGGGCTGCTAGTCTTGAGTCTTTTCGTTTAGAAACTTGCTTAGGATCTCATTCGAGGACGAATGATCCCAAGGGGGAGATAATGTAACACCCCGGATTCGAAAGAGGAAAAATTGCAGCTTCTGGAGAAGTCCAGGTGTCACCCACGAGGGCAAACCATGCCCCGTGGCTGAACCCATGCCCCGTAGGTTAGCCTCGTGGATAGGGCACCATGGACACTGCCTAAGGCAGAACCACAACCAGGATCCACGCCCCGTGGATGGGTCCACGGCTCGTGGTTGGGGGAGTCGTCGATGGCCCAAAACTCTCTGACCACGACCCACGACTGTGCATGATGGGCCGTAGGTCCACACACGGTTCGTCAGTCGGGATCTCGTGGGTCAGGCCTGGAAGGTTAATTTAGGGACTTATGGGTCTTTTACGGTTTTAATTAAATCAATATGGTATCATTTTGCTTAAGTCTAAAACACCTATATAAGTATTTTTAACCCCCAAAACCCCTCATTCAAGTCATTCTCTCAAATCCCAAAAGAAAACCTAAAACTCCTCTAAAAAATTCTCTCTCTAGAAGTTGGAAGAAGAAGGAAGAAATTGGAGCTAGGTCAAGATCAAGTCTCCTAATCTTCAAGCTTGTGAGGACTTTGTAATCAAGGTATGCTGGCTTTTCATCCATGTACTCTTCCATCCATGGATTCCCCTAGAATTTCCCCAATTTGATGAAGAATTCCCCAATTCTAGTTAAGGTTTCTTCCAATGTTGTGGGTTATGATGAATGTTGATCCAATTGAGTAGATTATGATTGGTTGTGATAGAATTAGTAGAATTACTTGTTTTTATAGTTAAATTACATGTACCCATGCCTATTCCATGATTCTAACCTAGGATTGATATAATTGGGTTGATGCTATGAAGGGAAACTTTATGGGTTTAGGATTGTCCTTACAGGAGTGATGAATTATGATTAGATTTTCTTTAGAATGAAGCTTAGATGATGATCATGAGATCTATGGCTTTGAGAGTAAAGCTTATGACATGAATTGTTGGTAATTGATGTTATTGTTGAGGAAGGGATACTTCCCACATGAATTGCTTAATTATGAATGTATGAATGTGAAATATTTACTCACATGAATGATTCTAGGTTGAAAGAATTGCTCACCTAAAATGAATATAGACTAAAAGCTTATGTAATTGATGAGGCTAGAGGCGATTACCCTTGACCTCCATATGTAAGGATATGAGGTGATTCCCATACTCCTTAGAATTGAACAAGAGGTGAGTCTCCAAGTTCTTACTATGATGAATGGACATGGAAGCGAGTACCCATGCTCCTTATGAAATGATGTGGAGGCGAGTACCCGTGTCATATGATAACATTGTGGAGAAGAGTACCCGAGATCTTAAAGTAAGTAAGGAAAGAGGCGAATACCCATTAGCCTTTGTAAGCTAGGCATTAAGGAGAATCCCCATGTATTTAAAAGTATGTATGAACGATATGATTATGTTATGAAGATGATTTACTTGGAGTGTTGCTAGATATGTCTTCCATGATGTGAGCTTGACTAAAGGCGGATGACCTAAGTCTTGGCTAAGGTTAAGTGAGTCTACTTAAGGAAGTGTTCTTTCACTATGATGCTTATTATGTCTTGATTATGCTTATGCCTTATGTCTTATGTAGACTAATGCTTATGTTATGTTGTTCATGCTAGCCATCATATTTAGTACTTGATTGTACTAACACATACTCTTACCAAATGTAAGGTCCGGCGACATTGATTCTCACACTCGTGGCTAGCTTTGTTGTTGACCAAGGAAGTAAAGATTTGGTGAGTCCTCATTGTGTTCGAGGATGTGATCACCACTTTCTTTTATGCTTTTCTTTTATGTCTCGGACTATTGTATGGGCTGTGACCCAAGACTTTATTCATGTTGTTTAGATGGTTAGAGACAAATATGTTAGACTTCCGCTCGTTTTATAAAAGACTTTGATTGTATTAAAAAGTTTTAATCCCGCTCATTTCTATTACTTTATGTTATGATATGCTAAGTGGCTTGTATGAGGCCTCTCAGGGTCTTATACGCCTTGCTACATCTAGGGGGTACTGTAGCGACCCTTTCAGAAGGATATTACCACTTAAAGAAGAAACCTAATTTAATACTTGCGACATTTAAAAGAGATTAATGAAGGGCATATTGATTATAATCTAGTAGATGGATTAGGTTCATAAGGAAAAAAATAGTTTAGGATGTGCATCCTGCCCATTTAAACATTTATTTGATGTCAAATTGATATTGCCAAGAATTTTAACCTATGGCAGAAAAACCCTTTCAAAATAATCTAAGCAAATAACTTACGAGATTTTCATGCATATATTATCCTCACACTTAAAAATGATATAAAAAGAATATTACCAACTTCCGAGTACCAAATTTTATGCTTCACACAAACATTCAAAACAAATAGTAAATTTAGTATATTACAAGACTTGAGTCTACACACCCAAAAAGAACAAAACATATATCCATACTTAGATTACAACCCATGGCGACATGATCAAATTAACCTTCAAAATTTCATGCAAATGTAAAACAAATAGATCATTTACAAGTCCCAAGGTTTATACAAAATATTGAGGCCTACATGCAAATGTGATCTTCTTGAAGGCTCTCAAAATCTCCATCTCCAATGGCCAGCTTCATGCCTCCTCTCGATTATTCCCTATGTTAGAAACAACTATCGCTAAGCGTATAGCTTAGTGGTGTAAAAACTATAGGTTCGGAGCTCTCAGATTCACCAAGCTACCTTTCTCAAGTCACGAGCATCGCAATTGAAACATAATAAATAAATCAAGTAAACAATATATAAAGAGTATCAAGTTCGATATTTAAAGATCCAAATGTCAAGAACGCTCATAGCACCATTTTCCAAGAGATTCAATAACAAGGCTCGCCCTATATATACATCATGTTGTCACACCAAACATAAGCAGGTATCAAGAAGGATCGGCGCCCTGCATCAAGAAGGGTCAAACCCAATAATCAAGAGAACCAAGAACCATATTAAAAATGGCTTTCTAGTTCGTACTTAAATGGATAACTTCCGTACTTAAGACAAACTAAAAATCAAGAGTCAAGATGGCAAATGATCCGAATCAAGAGGCATTCCAATAGGGACAAAGTCACAGCCACAAGAAGGACAAGGTCCCAACAAGAGTGCCAGGTGATCAAACAATCTGTATAAGTGGGCGAGTTACACAAGTGTCTTTAATGTCTTAAATGATACCAACACGACAATGCAAAGTGACAAAAGGTAACCAAAGTACCAAGATAAACTTTCAGACATACCAGCAGGTAAGAAGAGTGCAAGTACAAGTTTATACACAAACCTGAGTGCTTTAGCATAGAAACTGCCCAACACAACTTCAAGAGCTCAAGCCATAGACCAACCAACGTATCAAGGTCCTCAACTTGTTCACGAGTATATACAACCTTAAAAATATAATTAAATAACTTATTTAATTCCTATTAACTCAATAATGTTGACGTAAAACAGGATTATCATCACAAGTAAGACTAGCCTATACAAATACAACTATGCTCCCAAAACAGTAATTCTGGCCAGCCTAGTACCTCATGTCGCAACTTAGATTTGAAAAGGAAAACGGAAAAACTGGACTTTATATCCTTATGAAAGATGTGGGTAAATCTCTTAAGGTTTCAAATAAACAAGAATCACCAATTTTTTTTTTATTTTTAAAAACGATATATTCAAAACACTAACAGTTGTTCATACAGGATTTGTAATTCCGAAATCTGGACAGAACTTGTCCTATGTTGCGTCCCATATTATGAATCCATAACAGCTAAATTAGAGCTTTACATAAACATAAGAGTTGTAGGTATACAAATTATCTTTCCAAATCATATTTATTCACCGAAAAAGGATTTCGAGATAATGAGATATTCTAAATATACTAAACACTACTCAGCTAGAAAACAGATTTCAATTACTCACCAAAAAGGTAGGATGTGTCTCGACTTCTTGTGGTTTTGTGAGTAATATGGTTAGAGGAAGTTCTCCAGGTTTCTTAGAGTTAAGGAACACGAATTTCACTAGAGGAGGTGTGAAAATATAGTCACCAAAAGTGATGTTTATCCCTTTACAGTTGTCCTTCAAAGGTGCTGCCCAAATAAAAAGTGTGCTGCCCAAAATGCATACATATATACCTATATGTATATACCTCACCACCCTTCCAAGTTATAGGTAATCGTAATTAGAATATTATGTAAATACCCCAATACAATCCCTTAAATTACAATCACAATTATGTTAAGCAAGTTTGCAAATATCACAAAATTTCAAGTTCCCAAAATGAGAATAAAATATATTGTAGTAATTAAGCAATGGTGTATCGACATGAGACTCTTGGTTAGTATTTAGGGGTGTTATAGGTACCCCTGGGTCGTGACACTATCCCTTCTTTGAAGAATAAAGAAACTAGATCGGTCCCATAACCTCTCTTTCGAGTAAGTCAAGGACATCAAACCTAAATTGCTAGTATTGAACTAATTACCCACTCCAATTAATCTCTTTCGAGCATCAATCAGAGATCAGAAGTAGGAATTAAGATAGAAACCTTAAACATTAAGTTAACCCCATGATAATTAGACCAAACTCATGCAAGAACAACAACAAAACAAAGCATAACACAATACCAGTACATTAATTGACACCCAACCCCATTAGAGCACCCCTAGATCTTAGGGTTTTAGACACCCATCACAAAAACTAAAGAGAGTATAACTTCCATAAAAGCAACCATCGGTAACTTGAAAGCAAGCAATTAAGAGTAAACCTACTTTGGATTAACACTAAAAAAACTAGAAAAAGTGTTCTAAAAAGTAAAATGTTCTCTCTCAAAACTTTTTTCTGAACTCAATTGTTCAACACTCTGCTCGAACTCCCTTAAAACTCTAACCATTGGGCCATTTACATTTTCCCAAAATTTGGCCCAAAAATCCACTTCTCGACCAAATTGGTGACATTAGTCTGGCTCGCCTAACTCATTTGGTGAATCTCTCTTCATTCATCAGCTCGCCTTCATGATGCTCTAGGATTCAAGTGTTTGAACCTCAGTTGGTGAACTCGATTTAGTTAGCCTTTCTCATTCAACGCATCACCGAATACCACTGTACTCTGCCTTTCGAGCATTAAGTCTTTTCCTTATACACTGTTAGATTAAGCGATATGCTTTAGGTCCACCTTTCGCATTCTACGGGTCACCTTTTCTATAGTAGTTCACCAACTCTTGTGGACAAAAGTGCTATGCACTTTAGATTGGGTGAGGTCTTACTTAGTCAGCGATCCACCCTTCTTGGTAGGCAATCAATAATGTTTATTTTGCACTTATTTTGCATTTTTGGCCATTTTTTCAAGCTTCAGTCCATGCCTTTGACAATTGCCTTCATCCTAAGACAGTGCTAGTGGGCACTATCATCGACAAGGATGAGATCAATGTCAACACTATTATTGCCGAGGAATTGTTGTTATGGGCTATGCAAGAGAAAACCTTTCTCATGTTCCCAGTTCTTATCACTCAACTGTGCGAGAGAGAATGTGCTCCCTTTTAAGGGAAATCTGATGTGAAGATCACACCAACCTCTTCCAGCGACATCAGAAGGATTGGGGCTGATTATTTACCAGATGATGCAGCTCGAAGGAAGCCGCCACCACCAGATACTATGCCCATAGTTTATCCACAAAATATAGCTGCTAAGGCAAGCACACCTACTCCTTCTGTGGAGCAGGCATGCATATCTGTACTTTCTACTATGCCTTCAGTTTCTGCTGCTCTTGCTAATACTTCTTCTATTTATGTTGCTTCAATGCCTACCCCCACTCCTATCACCCTTTCCCCTTGACCTAGACATTAATCTATCAGATGGGCAATCTTGCCTGATTGGCGGATGTTAGATCCATGAGGGTTGAGAATGACATGCCCGGACTTACTGATAGTGCTATTGAGTTGGCCTTGGCTCTTTTGAGAGACAAGGTGACTATATGTGAGGGGTTAGTGGAGGCCCATGGTGTGAGGTTGGATAACCTCACTGCGCGACTAGAGGCCTAGGAGAAGGCCGGGTGTAGTTCTGGTGCACTAGACACCATGAGGAGTGAGTTTGCTTCTTTTTGAGCGAATGTGACTCAACTGCAGTCTACATACCTCTCGATACTATGGGGGAGGTTCCCCTAATAGATGCACCTGCCTTTGAGCCACCACCGAAGCTCAGTAGTTAGCCTACTTCCAGTGTGCAGCTTGAGATAGCTGCGACTGTTGATATTGCTGATGAGGATGTTGAGAGGGACGATGATGATTTGGCCAAGGAGATGGATGAAGAGGAGCTGAGGAGCATGGGATTTCACAGACTCTTACAGAGCTGCAGGAGACCGAGGAGGTCATTGTTCAGGAGACCCTGGAGAGATCCCTTTGGAGACTTCAACGGTTGGTACTAGTGCAGTCTCTTTAGACTCCACTATTTCTCTGAGTATGGTGACAGACACTGACGCCCTAGTTGATGTTGCCTCCAGTATTGAGGACATTGCTTATTTTTGGTGGGGTGAGGGCCTTTGAGACAATATTCTCCTTTTTGCTTTGTATTTTGTTAATTTTAGTTTTGAATGATTATATTAGTTTACTTTTGTTTATATTTTTCAACCCCCATGAGTTTTGAAAATCGTGAAATGCTTGAAGTTTTAATTGATATGATTCAAGGATCGATTGTGTTCAATATGGATGTCTTAAATAGTACTCATGATGAGCATGATGTATTTTGTTGGTGTTGCGAGAATGAAATCCATGTGTTTGAGCTTTTGAGCGATCTCTTTGAATCTTTTGTTGACTCATTGTGTTATGATGTGAGCCTTGCAATGAACATTGCACATACGCTTTTGATGTTTTTGGGATATGCTAAATGAGTGTATTTTGAAGTGTCAGGTGTGGTGAGGTCTTACTTGAAAGCATTTGTGTGGAGTCCTAGAATTTGCCTTGTTAGTCTAATTGTTTAAATCTTGGTAAATGCGAGGCATGATCTAGGGCATTAATTCAAAGAGGGAACCCAAATATCCATAATATTTTGAGACTACATTGTGAGGGTGTGCATCCATTTTGGCACCATTTGAGCCTAACCCATTCGTTGACAAAAACAAAAGAAAGTCTCTTGAGCCAAATTATCCCTACCTTCTCACAAGCTCACTGACTTAAGTTCAAAAACTTAAAGCCTAAAGAAAGATAAAGGTGAGCTAAGGAGCAAACAATGACCCACTGAATGTTCTCGGCGAGCATGACTAATGTCGCCAAAATAGGTACGTAGTGAATTTTTGGCCAAATTTTGGGAAGCTATAAAAACCCATTGGAGAGAGAAAAAAGGTCCCAAAAATATTTCTAGAGATTAGTTTTAACACTTTTTTTCTAGAGTTTTAGAGTGAAACACTTTACCTAGTGAAGAACACTGTTAGTTTTGGGTTTTTTAACTTTCCTCTTAATTTGTACAATTTGAAATTGAATTCAAAGTGGGTGTTGCTTATAATTTATTAATTTCATGTCACCATGGCTTTTTTCATGTCACCATGGCTTTTTTCATGAAAGGTATGATTTCTCTACATTTTCTGATGGGTGGATAAAACCTCAGGGGTGCAATCATGGGGATGGGTATTATGTTATGCTCTGGTTTATTGCTATGCATACATGTATTTGGGTTAATTATCATGGGGTTAATTTATGGGTTAAGGTTGCAAACTTAATCCCTACTTCCGATCTCTGATTGATGCGCGGAAGAGATTGATTGGAGTAAGTAATTAGTTCGATACTTGCAATTTAAGTTTGATATCTGTAATTTGCTTGAAAAAGATATTATAGGTTGGATCTATTTTCCCTAATTCTGCATCAAAATATGGAATAGTGTAAGGTATTGACTTGTTTAGTTATGCACATACATGAGATCGAAAGGAGATTCTATGAACTGATGCTATGAGATCGAACGAAGATTAGTATCATTGAATATGGCCCAACCTATCCTTGAGTTTTCAATACTATAGAACAACACAATTGCCCTTATGTGACATCAATTTCCAATACCCACACCCCTAGATTACTTGTTAATTATTTGAATTTCTAAATTTTTTGTTTAATTGTGACTATTGATAACAAAACCTTTTTCGTAAGTTTGGTGGTATCATCCACCCATTGTTCTTATTGCTACAAATGAATTGATTTACATTCCAAATTTCTTGATAGAATTTGCTGCACTATATCACTCTCTATGGGATTCGACCCCGACTCTTAGTATGATATTTTTTATTAACTATGACTGCTCACTCTTTGGATTTGTTTTAGAGAGTAGTTAGAGCATTATCAACATGCTGGATTTTATAAAATTTTTATCAAAGACTTCTCCAAGATGGTGCATCCATTATGCAAGTTACTTGAGAGGGATACAAAGTTTGAGTTTGATGGAGCTTGTTTGAATGCGTTTGAAGAGTTGAAGGAGAAGTTGATTTCTAAACCTATCATTATTTCACTAGATTGGGGACAACCATTTGAAGTTATGTGTGATGCCAATGGGGTGGCGCTTGGCGTAGTGTCAGGGAAAAGGTTTGAGAAGATTCTTTATCATATATAATATGCTAGCAAAGCCCTGAATGTTTCTCAAACGAACTATACTGTCACTGAACAAGAATTGCTTGTTCTAATTTTTGCATTCGAGAAATTTAAATCCTACTTGCTTGAAACCAAAGTCATTGTGCACACTGATCATGTTGCATCAATGTATCTTATGGAAAAGAAGGATGTTAAACCAATATTGATTCGTTGGGTGCTATTGTTGCAAGAATTTGACTTCGACGCGAAAGATAGAAAAAGGACTGAAAATCAAGTTGTTGATCACTTGTTGTGGCTACCTCATATGATTTTATCCCTTGGTTCGCAGATATTGCTTATTACTTAGTGACTGATGTGGTACCTTCGGATTTGTCTTTTCACTAAAGAAGGAAATTCATGTCTGATTTTAAAAAGTTTTTATGGGAAAAGCCATACATGTTTTTTGTCTACACAGATGGGATTATTCGTCACTGTGTACCAAAAATTGAGATGATGAGTATTTTAGAATCCTGCCATCCATCTCTTGTTGGTGGTCATCATAGTGGTATCCATACTACCTACACAATCTTGCAATGTGGGTATTACTGGCCTACCATTTACCAAGATGCTCATGATTTCACCAAGTCTTGTGATCATTATCAAAGAGAAAGAGGTATTTCAAGGAAACAAGAACTCCCACTTCAATTTTGGTGATTGAATTGTTCGATGTATGAGGCCTTGATATTATGGGTCCATTTATGAGTTGAATGGGATGAAGTTATTGCATTTTCAAACAATGAAGGAAAAAGTGTCACCACATTCCTTAAAAGAAATATTTTCTCCAGATTTAGTACACCAAGGGCAATTATTAGTGATGGAGGTTTTTAATTTTGTAGTAAGCTGTTCAATGTGTTGCTTGAGAAGTATGGTGTTTGACATAGCGTAGTAACTCCCTACCATTCGCACTTTAGTGGGAAAGTACAAGTTTTGAATAGAGAAATCAAGCAAATCCTTGCAAAGACTGTGAATGCAAACATAACGAATTGGTTGAGAAATCTTGATGATACATTATGGACCTATCAGACTGCATTCAAGACTCCCATAGGTATGTTTCCTTACCAACTTGTGTTTGAGAAGTCTTGTCACCTATCTATAGAGCTAGAGCATATTAGCCATGTGGGCACTCAAAGTTAAATCAAGATTGGTATGCTGCGTAAAATCTGAGGTTGAATGAGATAAATGAACTTGATGAGTTTCCCCTGCAAGGAAAGTTCAGCCTTATACAAAGAAACAATGAAGAAGTACCATGACCAAAAGATTGAAAACCAGGAATTTGCACCTGAAGATTTGGTCCTTCTCTTAGATTCAAAGTTACACTTGTTCCCTGCTAAAGTCAAGTCAAAATAGATGGAACCGTACAAGTATTCTCATATGGAGCGGTTGAATTAGAGAACTATCAGGGAGCGAGGTTCAAAGTAAATAAGCAAAGGGAAATGAAGAAGAAGTCAAAGTGATTGAAGATTGGGCTCTTGATGAAGTTAGAGTAATCAAGACCCTACATCGTGTCGCGACATTAAATCCATTGCAACTTAGGAGGCAACCCAAGATATGTAGTTTCTTTTTGCATTTTCCTCTTTTAAGTTTTGTTTTTTATAGTCTAGTTAGGCTTAATTAAAATCCATGTCAATATAGTTTAAAAAAGAGAGCAAAAGAAAGGCCTAATGGTTGTTATATGTGCAAGAACGAAAGAAAATCTGGAAAACTTTAAGTGCAGAGGAGTCCTACGGATGGGTTCTACGTCATAGAAAACATTACGGACCATAGGCTCGGCTTGTAGAACCTTCGATGAATGAGAATCATTAAGGACTTGTTTTACGAGTTCCACTTATGAGTGGTAGTTCATTCGACAAATCGTAGATGGCAGCCATAGAAACCTAAGTCTCAATACAACTGAAGCTTTAGGTCTATGAGTGCACTTTAGAAAATTCTACAGTTAGTAGTCTATACTCGTAAACTCTAGGTATGTTTACTTAAATCCTCTAAGTGTTGACTCGACTTACGAAAGCCTTCTACTGATCGTTAAAAGTCCTAAAGTTCGTAGATGGGCTTCCGGAATACCAGTAAATTTAAATGAGCAAGACTAGACTAGCGACACTTTTAAATTAAATTCTTCCCCCATTTCCCTTCCCTCTCAACCATTACAAACCCTCAAACTCCTCCTCCAATCGTTTCCATTCCCTTACCCAATCATTAATACCCCACAATTCCATTATCATTATCTTCTCAACCTTCAAATTCCCCATTTCCATATTCTCTCATCTCTACAATGTCGCGGGTTGCAGTAAGAAGAAAGCATAAAAGTTATTTGAGTTGTTTTAATTGTTCAAAACACACTCACACAACCTAATTTCACAAATCAAGGTATGGACACAAATTCTCAATTACTAATTTTTGTGTTGAAATTAAGTTAAACTTGACGTAGGGTTGAATATTTTTGCTGTTGATTGAATTATTAGACTTAACCCTATGAATGATAGTTATTTGTGAGTGTACTATTACAGTGAATGAATATCCATCTTAGAAACACTAGGTTGGGTTGCTAGTTGATTTAAAACTCAAAGTATGAAAGAATCAACACTAGTCTTGGAAGTTTGTGACCTATAAAGGTCTCTTATGGGCCATAGAGCTTTCTACGGTCCATAGTTTCCCTTCGTAGATAAGCTTGAAAGATCAGTGTTGAAAATTTTATAACAAGCCCTTGTACGAATGATATCTACGACTCGTAGAACTTTCTACGGACCATAGATAGGAATCGTACCATGTTGTTTTGAAGTTAGAATTCTAAATTTGGGACTACGAAGCCTGTCAAGGATCCATACAACTTGTTATGGCTCGTAGATAAGTCTTGTAGTCCTAATAATGTACATTTCCAGTAGCTTTAGGTTAGAAACTACAAATTGACCTACGATCTGTAGATATTTTGACAGACTGGAAGTACGTAATTCCAACTTCAACAAAATGTTTTTAGGCCTAACTACCTACGATAGGGTCCTACAACCCATAGAACCTTCTACGGTCCGTAGGGACGCTTTTGTAGGACCAAAAATAATACATTGCCTCAAAATTCATTTTTGTCATCTTTGATTTGTTTTCAGTTTCTTTGTTGTCCTTTTGTACTTTTGAGTTACTAGTAGTTTCCCTATAGGTATAATACCGATAAGAGGGGGAAATCCACTACACCATCAAAACGGGTCAAGACTCTAGTTAAGTCTTGGCTTAAGAATCAACCAATCGACAAGGAGGATAGTGGGTTAAAGGTGTACTATGACGTGTGGGATACCTCTCCTATCGAGGCTCAGACCACTTGACATCAAGCTAAAAAACTTGAGATTGTACCAAAGCTAATCGGTGTGGCTTCCCCCATGAGAGCGACTTCTCCCAAGTGTGAAGAGGGAGAGTAAAATTTGGGAGAGGATAGCGGCGACTCGCTGTCTGGGTCAAGCTCTGGTTCACAATCAGGATCATAGTTTAACTCTGGCTCCTCACAGTCCAACGACAGGGTAGCATCACCTAGGAGACCAACAGAGCTAGTATGAGTTTCGGGACAGCCCAACCGATGGTTTGTCGAGGGAACATTTGATGTATACCAATAGGACATCTGCCAAAATGCCAATATCAAGAATAGTCGGCCAATTACAAAGAAGCAACAAGTACTTACCAATAGTCTTCACACTGCACCAAAAGTACATGCCTTATTCAGGCAACATAGATTTGACCAGATGTCTGATCCCCTAGGAAAATTAGCTCGACCATGGTCCATGAGTTCTATGCTTCCTACGCGGGAACGGTAACTAAGGACTTGCCACAGAAAGAAAAAGAGCTTGAGCATCCTTTGCATCTGACTACCCTGGTTTGGGACATCCCATTTGATTTATCCGAGCATATAGTCTAACGATTCCTCCATGGACAAGCTTTTGAGTAGACTGCCTCCACGACTGAGTTCTATGATCAGACTAAGACAATATGAGATAAAAATTCTATGAAGGATGCAACGTAAAATCAACACCTGCTGAGATAGATAATTGGATACATAGCAGAGTAGGGAGTTGACATATATTTGGTCCACAATGCGGTCCCAATCAAAAAGACCTCACTCTACTTCGCGACCAAGTTTTGGTGGTCCATTATTTATGCTCGACTATACCCTACCATGGTGGATAACCACCTAATCTTAGATTAGGCAGTGATGGTGGTGTGTTGGATTGTCACACCCTTAACTAGAAGGGGCAGGCATCAAGGATATACACAAGCACATGCTAGATATCTTACTAATCTCATGCTAAAGCTAAAGATTCATAAGCAACAGAACCTATATAAAGACAAATACTAAAACATAGATAACAAAAGGGCTCGTTGGGCTACTTTACAACGGAAACAAGACTAAGTCTACAAAGACTCTAAAGAGTATGCCTCTGAGAATCTGATAACTAGTCGGGAAAGGGCCCCGACATACCCATTATGATATATGAACATATGTAGAAAAATATAGGCTTTAAATATCTGATAGCTCAGGTAGAGGTGGAGCTTACCAACTGCTAAACTAGAAGTGTCTAGTCTACTGAAAATGCTTGTTGTCCTGAGTACCTGAGCCTGTAGTGATACAAATGAAACGCCAAAATAATAGGGACGTCAGTACATACAAAACATGTACTAGTATGTAAAGCAAACTGAATAACAAGTAGACATCAAATATCATGATAGGCAAATCTGAGCATGTGTATACATGAGACATAATCTATAACTGGAATTGTCATCAACCTCAATGGTCCTCATCGAACGTTTTATGGCATAGTCATTTATATATATATAATCCCTATAATTTGCCTAGGTGACATCTTTACTTCATTATATCACTTCTTTGCTCTTTGTAAAACTAACTGTCAGGGAATCACATGATGGCCTACCGACGGCGATTAGTGAACCCTGTATGAAATCTGTAGCCCACTGTCACGACCATGCGTGAAATATCATAGTCTGGTAATGAGGTCTATCAAGGTACGCCCCCTAGGGCTCCTGTATGATCTGCCCGCAGGCCTGTATCAGTCAGGTGAATCCACGATGGGAAATTCCAGCTGACCATATCTGAATTCTGTGCACAGAGTAGCATCGCACGTAGTAGCTCCAAATATACCCATCCTACACTGCGGAGTAGTCTATAATCTCAACTGCTTGCAATTATTTATAATAATTAATTCATTAATCACATAGCTCGTGATACAATTCATGATTACATTCTGTCACGACCCGAGAGTACCCCCTAGTCGTAACATGGCGTATTCGACCCTGAAGGGGTCTTATACAAGCCACATAGTCATTCATTGCATTCAATAATGAAAATAGTGCGGAATAAAAAAAACTTATTTACATCCACACATTTAA
>JAJOOS010023100.1:0-15909 GCA_029582725.1 Solanum chiquidenum | reverse complement strand
TTGTACTTTATAAACACCTGTTTCCTTCAGATATTAATGGTGAAGCTGTAGACCAGAGCTCTTGGAGCTTCTATGTCTTTCCTTGGGAGTAATTTTCTGGAGAATAAGTGATGAAGGAGATGTGATGAGCTTCTGGACGTTTTCACTTAGTAAATTGGAGAAATAATATGGACCTTTACTTTTTAAGAAAGCAGGTGCATCACCTCCTCATGTTCTGCCACAAGTTTTAAAGTAGGTGCATCACCTCCTTTCCCTTTTCACTTAAAATGCAGTCCACTAATTCTAAGTAGGTGCATCACCTACTTGCCCCTTTTAACTTAAAATTCAGTCCACTAATTCTAAGTAGGCGCATCACCTACTTGTCACCTACTAGCATAGTTTAGTCAAGCAAGCACCTCACTTATTTTACACTGTTTTCTCAATCTTAGACCGTAGCACTAATACGCACTTGACCACTTTGACTTTTACATCGAATACCACCTTTCCCGAGTTCGAATTGTTTTTCAGTTCACTTAGTCGTATGTGTTGGAAGGCACGGGGTATTACAACTTTAAACCTATTATATTGTCACTAGTCGCATAGGAAACCGAGTCCATAACTATACCACATGCAATTTATAAGCATCATATAAATAGAACTAGTACACGTAGAATATGGGGTGTTACATAAATAAGGTATCAAAGAACAATAGGGCATGGTACACAAGAGATGCATAAGTAGGAGATCTTGGGTATACTTATGAACTTTCAGCTGAGAAAAGAAAGAGAGAAGAAGAAAGGGACCAGGACAAGGCACACATGAGGACCCAAATAGATATACTCACGAAGCATCTGGTCTCCAAGTATGAAAAGGTCAGTGTTGTGGGTCAGCATAACAAGTTTGAAGATCAAGACATCAATCTAGATGAGGAAGCTAACTACCTGGGTAACCAATGAGGTTTCTGGAATTATAACTCTAGAATCAGGGTTACAATTCTTGAAATGCAAGTCGGAACTATGCTAGGGAAGAACAATATGATAGACCAGCAAATAGAGACCAGGGAAACTGGCAGAACAGAGATAGGTACAGGAAGGATCATAGTGGTGTCTATATGCCCCCAGGTAATAGAGACCGGGCAAGTTGTAGTTCCAGCGGGTCTAAGCTGGAAGACATGATGGCCAAGGTACTCCAAAAAGTTGAATCAACTGATGCAGGGGTAAAAGAGATGATAGGTGATTACTCGAGCATGAGTCAAATGGTGGACTCTCACACCACCTTCATCAAGAAAATTGAGCAGCAGTTGGGGTAACTCTCAGCCTCATTAAATTAGAGGAAAAATGGGTCATTAGCAAGACACACAATCCAAAATCCTATAAAGGATGGGTACTGCATGGCCATTGCCACTAGGAGTGGTAAACTTATTACTAACCCTATTTATGTAGGTGCTAAACATGAACAGGTATTGGAGCAAACTGGCAGAAAGGAGGATGAAGCTGTATAGGTAGAGGACTTGGAGGATACGCAGCCAATAGCACAACCTGCAAGATGAAAAGAGAAAGAGGTTGAGGGAAACATGCCTTTACAGAGGATTCCCAGACCACCTCCCCCTTTCCCTCAAAGACTAGAAAAGAAAGTTGAAGATGGGAAATTTGCAAAGTTCCTCACCATACTGAGGCAGCTTTCAGTTAACATACCGCTCTAGTGGAAGCTCTGGAGCAGATGTCAGGATATGCCAAGTTCATGAAAGACTTGGTTACAAAGAGGAGGGCTGTAAGTATTAATTTAACTAAAGATGTTCATCATTGCAGCACCATTGCTACCAGATCTCTGGTTCAGAAAATGGAAGATCCAGGTGCATTCATTGTACCATGCACCATTGGATAAATCAAATTTTCAAAGGCTTTGTGTGATCTAGGAGCTAGTATCAACTTGATGTTGTTAGACATCTACGAGAAATTGGGGTTAGGAGTTCGAAGACCAACAATAATGAGGTTAATGATGGCAGATAGGTCAGTGAAGCAGCCTGTGGGAATCCTATGTGATGTGCTCGTAAAGGTGGACACATTCATCTTTCCGGCAGACTTAGTGATCTTGGATTGCGAAGTGGACTTTGACGTTCCCATCATTCTTGGAAGACTATTTTTAGTCACAAGAAGAGCCTTGGTAGATATTGAGAGAGGAGAGGTAAAGTTCAGACTCAACAAGGATGAGGTAAAGTTCAATAGTTGCAAGTCGATAAAGAAGCCACATGACATGAATGTAGTGTCTGCAATAGAGGTAGTTACTGATGAAGAAATAAAAGTACCCATCGAAGAGAGGATGGCTGTTGAAATCTTAGTTGCAGTGCTGATGAACTTTGAAGATGATTTCAGGTCAGACTATATAGAGACTGTGAATGCTTTGCAGGGTATGGGAGCACACTTGTATGCTCCAAAGAAATTGGACCTAGACTTGAAAAACAGGCCAAGCCCTCCAAAAACACCATCAATCGAGGAGCCACCAGTGCTGGAACTAAAACAGTTACCCAGTCACCTAAGGTATATATTTTTGGGAACTAAAAACACTTTACCTGTGATCTTGGCTGCAAATTTAAATGATGAACATGTTCAGGAGGTGATCAAAGTATAGAGAAGGTACAAAAAGGCCATTGGGTGGACCATTGTTGATATCATCGGAATACCTCCAAGCATATGAAACCATAAGATTCAACTCGAGGAGGACTGCAGCCCAAGCATTGAACACCAGCAGAGGTTAAACCCACCTATGCAAGAGGTGGTCAAAAAGGAGATCATCTAGTGGTTATATGTTGGGGTGGTCTATCCCATTTCTGATAGCCACTGGGTTAGTCTAGTACATTGTGTGCCAAAAAAGGGTGGTATGACTGTGGTTGCAAACGCCAAGAATGAGTTAGTCCCAGAGACCAGTCACTGGATGGCCAGTGTGTATGGACTACAAGACCTAAACAACTGGTCTTTCAGGGATCACTTCCCGATGCCTTTCATGGACCAGATGCTTGACAGGTTGGCTGGTAAAGGGTGGTACTGTTTCTTAGATGGATACTCTAGCTACAACAAGATATCAATTGCTCTTGAAAATCAGGAAAAGACCACTTTCACATGTCCTTATGGCACCTTTGCATTTAAACGCATGCCGTTTGGACTATGTAATGCACCAGCAACATTCCAATGGTGTATGATGTCTATTTTCTCAGACATGGTGGAGGACACTCTGGAAGTATTTATGGACAATTTTTCGGTGGTAGGTGATACTTTTGATGACTATTTGCTCAATCTTAGTAGGGGGCCCTACAGAGATGTGAGGAAGCCAACCTAGTGCTGAATTGGGAGAACTGTCATTTCATCGTGAAAGAGGGAATAGTCCTTGGGCACAAAGTATCACACAAGGGGATAGAGGTCGACAAGGCCAAAATTGAGGTGATTGAAAAGTTACCCCCACCAATCTGTGTGAAGGGTGTTCGAAGCTTCTTAGGACATGCCGGATTCTATAGGTGTTTCATCAAGGACTTCTCTAAGATTGCACACCCTATATGCAAGTTTTTGGAGAAGGAGGTGAAATTTGTTTTTGATGAGGCATGTCTCAAAGCTTTTGGATGCCTAAAGGAGAAGCTAGTCTCTTACCTAGTGATCATTGGCCTAGATTGGGCTGAACCATTTGAGGTGATGTATGATGCTAGTGGTACTTCTCTAGGAGTTATATTGGGGAAGAAGAGAAAGAAGATGTTCCATCTGATTTACTATGCTAGTAAATGGAGCACAACGAAATTACACGGTCACGGAACTACTAGATGTAGTGTACGCCTTTGAGAAGTTCAGAGCATACCTGCTAGGCACAAAAGTGATAATTCATACAGATCATGCAGCTCTGAGATACCTCATGGTAAAAGAAAGATGCCAAGCCAAGGTTGATCATATGGGTGTTGCTTCTCCAGGAGTTTGATTTTGAAGTTAAAGATAGGAGAGGTTGTGAGAACCAGGTAGCTAATCACCTATCTAGGTTGGAGGTTGAAAATAAGGAAGAGCTGGAGCTTAAAATAAATGATTCATTTATAGATGAGTTGGTATTAGCCGCAACTCTTTATCTTATTCCTTGGTTTGCTGATTATGGTAACTTTCTTGTTAGTGATTTGATGCCTGAAGGACTAACATTTCAGCAGAGAAAAAGGTTCATGCATGATGTAGGTAGGTATTTATGGGATGAACCTTATTTGTACAGGATTTGTGCTAATAACATCATGAGGTGGTGCATTCCTGAAGCTGAGATGCTACATATTTTGGAGGCATGCAACTCATCTCCAGTAGGTGGCCATGATGGAGGTGCTCGAACAGCCCATAAGATACTTCAGTGAGAGTACTACTCGCCCACAATTCATCAACATGCCATGGACATAGTCAGGAGTTGTGATGTGTGCTAGCGACAAGGAGTGATCTCTCTACCCAAGAGTTACCCATGACACATATTTTAGAGGTGGGTTTGTTTGATGTGTGGGGAATTGATTTCATGGGCCCATTTGTGAGTTCTTATGGGCAGAAGTACATATTGGTTACAGTGGACTATGTGTCTAAATGGGTTGAGGCCTTTGCCTTTCCTGAGAATGATGGCAAGAGTGTAGCTGGTTTCCTAAAGAAGTATATCTTCTCAAGGTTTGGCACACCAACAACTATTATTAGTGATGGCGGGTTTTACTTCTACAACAAGGTATTCAGTGTGTTTCTAACCAAGTATGGGGTTAAACAGCACAAGGTTGCAATGCCTTATCACGCACAGACCAGTGGACAAGTAGAGGTATCCAACAGGGAAATCAAGGCTATCTTGGCAAAAAATAGTAAATGCAAATAGGACAGATTGGGCACAGAAGTTAGATGATGCTCTATGGGCATATCAGACAGCTTTCAAGATGCTGATTGGTATGTCTCCATATCATTTGGTGTTTGGAAAGGCATGTCATATGCCGGTTGAGCTTGAGCATAGAAAACTTTGGGCTTTGAAGAAGATAAACCTTAGTTGGAGTGAAACTGCAAACCTGAGGCTGGATCAGATCAATGAGATGGATGAGTTTCATTTGAGAGCCTATGAGAGGTCTGCATTGTATAAGGAGAGGATGAAGCTATATAATGACAAGCACATTGAGAAAAGGAGCTTCACTCCTGGTGATTTGCTGTTAATTTTCAACTCCATGCTCCGTCTATTTTTGAGAAAGTTGAGATCTAAATGGTTTGGACCTTTTAAGATTACGCAGGTGTTTCAGTCATGCTATTGAGGTGGAAAATGATAAGGGCGAGAGGTTCAAAGCCAATGGCCAGCAAATCAAGGCATACTTGGGTGTTCCAGAGAATGTGAAGATTGTGGAGGAATGTAAACTTGATGAAGTCTGAGTAATCAGGTAACTGCGTAGCGCCGCGATGTTAAATTACGCATTACTTGGGATGCAACCCAAGATATAATTATAGTAGGTATTTTTCCTTTTCTTTATTTATTTTTGTGTTTATAGAGTTCACTGTGTGTTGATGTGTGCAGGAGAGAATGGGTTATAAAATGCAGGAACTGGGTGCAGATTGCTCTTCACAAGCAGTCTCACGGACCATTGTATCCTTCACGGGCACGGTCACGGTCCGTCAACTTCAGGACCAACCTAAAGGATCTACTGGAATTTGCAAGAAAAAGGTTCACGGAAGGATTCACGGTCCGTCATGAGTTGTACAGACCGTCTAGCCTATCATGAACCACAGGTAAGTCTTTCGCTCCCAAGTTAGGTTCTAGAGCCACTATACGGAGCATGATGACCTTCACGGGCACATTCACGGTCCTTCGTCCACAACCTAGTGCGACCAGTACCTGACCCGACCCGCAATGGCACAAAAATTAAAACAATCATCTTTATGATTCCTATAGCGCCAAAGGTTGGGGTTTTTCATCTTTTTCTCTCCCATAATGGTTCCTTAAGGATTAAAAACAGTTCCCATCACCAATCGATTCCAAATTCATCAAAAATCAAAGACCTAATCCTAAGTTCCCAAGAATCGCAAGTCAAGGCTATTGATTCTCCCTTTTGAGTGAAAATTCTTTCTATGTTCCAAATAATTTATTTTTTAACTTGCCATAACTTTAATCATTTATAAAAGGGAGTCTGAATTGCTTTGAATGAGTCGATTTTAGCACGTGTAGATGTTGGACTGTCGCAGTTAATATCGAATTGTTGTGGGTTGGTTTGGAATGATATAATCTTGATGGCTCAGATACATAGGTATGATAAATTCTTGAGAAATTAGTGTTGATCAATGACACCATCTGTGTTTGAGTCTTATTTTGATCGATTGATATAAGTGAATAAGGTATGGAGACAATATTGTTGGAATTGCGCGTTTTCACTCATATGCATATGAAAAGTCTCTAATAGGTTTCCAGTATGATTGAATAAAAATGGGTGAATAGGGGTATACTGGTTCAATTCATGTGGTATATGATATGAGAAGTATTTTTTGTGGGATAGATATTGCTGGGTGTAAGAATCTATGTAGTTTGTGAAAAAAGGGGACTGGAGACATTTAAAGTTTAAGTTCACGATAGGGTTCACGGATCGTGATGAATACCACGGGCCGTGAAACCAATCACGGAAAATAGTTGATGTCTAGCCACCCCTCAAACTTCACGGGCAGTATTACAGACAATGGTTCACTCCACGGGTCGTGAAGTTGTTCGTGAACATTACTTGGTTAAGCTTCTGTTACACACTGATATACACTGCTTCTGTATTATTTTCCACGAGGGCTTTTGCTGCCTGTGGTACCTACAACGGCCTGTGACAGCTCCCGTAGATTTTACTTGGGTGGTTAAATTATTTTTTTCTGTACTTTTATTTTTGTCGTTTTTTGATTCTGTTGCCTTTCCCTATGTTATATTGGGTGACGGCATTCTTAAGGCAAGGTGTCACAATGTAATTACATAGGGGAAGTCTGAGTACCCGATAGTGTGTTATTTTACTGAGTTGTGTACTAATTATTCTTGTGTTTCTCAGGTACGATGCCTCCTAGAAGAAAGAACGCAACCAAACCTACCCCTCCCCACATTGCATCTCAATCAGAGGGTCATTCCGACTCTGAGGCTAGTAGTTCTGAGGTGCAAATAAATGTCACACATGAAGATCACTTACCTCGGGCTACCAGAGCACAGAGAAAGAGAACAATTCTCTAAGATACTCCTCCCCAGTTTGACGAGGGCGGTAGTCGTTCCGCTAGTAGTGAAAAAGCGAGTAGTAAATCTGATGATGGTTCAGGTGACCAGTCTTCTGATAATTTGGGGGGCAGTGCAGAGTATGAAAGTGGCTCTCGGAGAAATGCAAACACATCTCCACCAACAGTAGGACCAGAGGCTGAAAGAAAGCTCAGATAGAGGAGGATGATGAAGTGACTCCAGATGACATAATGGTGCAATTAATATGTCCATGCCCGTGAACCAAATGCAGTAATGAAACAATAATTAATTGATTGCTTCAGAGTTATGTGGACGGTAAACAGATCAGAAGAGTTCTTCAACAAAGGAATTGTGAGCAAGTCAGGGGGATTCAGGAACATACCACTTATGCTTGAGACTAGAGTAGTGATGGTAGATATCCAGGACTTTCTTGAGATCTACAGACTGTTCCAGATTCACCAATTTGAGTGGATGAATAATGCTCTTGGTAAATACACAGGCCATCTACCTGGAGAGTTCTATGCTATATACACTGCCACTCTGATGAACATGGCTGCAGACACAGAAACATCAAAGAGAGAACAGAGAGCACTTCCAGCCACCTTTGACTCGTTAGAAGCAATCACTATGCGGGGAAAGGTTGTGGATATCTCTGAGGTATCGATCAATAGGGTGCTACATGGACCTGAGTAGAGAACATCAACTTCTGTAAGTTTATTTGATGCCAAACACCATGCTCTCAAAAATAAATCGAAGATGGAGGACCCGACTTCACGAGAGCACGTCATGCATTGGATTTTCGGTTACAGAGCCACAGAAGGAGAGGCAACAACTTGGGTGTCTGATCCACATGTGAACATTACAAAGGCATCTCTCACTTTTCCAGTCAAAGTCTGGTGGTCAATAGTTCGAGCTCAGCTGCGACCCACAGGAAATGATAATATGCTATCTCCATCTTTAGCATCATTAGTTGCTTGCCTCATGGTCGAGTACCTAGTGAATGTGGGACGGATCATTGCAATAGAGATGAGTTATGCACTGAATGAGCGAGCAGGTTTTTCATTTCACTGTTTAATAGGGAAACTTTGTTTGCAGGTGGGCATTCCTCCAAATAAGTTGGTGGATAAATGAAATGTGTCATCCAAGATAACTGCAACTTCCAAAATTCAGGATGTCAAGAATTCTCTTTTAGGGAGAAAATCAGGTGTGGTGGGACCATTAAGAGTCGCACCTCATGTACCAGCAGTTATCCCGCAGGTTGTAGGTCATACTGAGCAGGGCGAGCCTCACAACCAGCTTCGGGGGCATCATCACCACAGCCAGCTTCAGACTCACATGCTCCAGGTACTTATATCACTATTCCCACTATTTTTGTTGAACGGTTGGTTGCAGATCAGCGTCAGACCAGGACTTTGGTCGACCATATTATCCATCGGATGCCTCAGCACATACATCATGATGTCTTAGCCGCGGAGAAGAGTATAAAGGATTAAATGCAGAAAGAGTTTGCTGTGTTGAAGAACATGATGGATGGATTAGAGGCTCATATCAATTCCCGGTTGCAGGCTACCAGATTGACCAGAAATGAAGAATTCCAGAAGCAGTTGGCTGACATACGAGTACAAGTTGCAAAATTGGCTGAAAAATTAGTACATGTGCCCACTCAAGTCATGCCAGACTCATTAATGAAATATTTGATGAGCAGCCGACTACTCAGTCTCTTGACGACATCTGGGGGGAAATTCCTAAAAGCAAATTCGGCCAGAGAAAGAAAATATTTGGAGAACCTGATGAGGAGACACCTGATGACTTAGCCAGTGAGGCAAGAAGGAAGGAAAAGAGAGTTCGTAGAGCATCAAAGAGGGCAGCTAGAGAAAAAGAAACCCGTGATCAGCTACAACGAGAGGCAGCTTTAGTTGGAGCTTCTGGTAGTGGAGCACCTACCCCGGCAAGTGAAACCCAACTTGATCATGTACCGAGTTCTGAGAGTGCACCTAACGATAAGGGTGCCAATGTGGATCCGGAGACCAGCGCCTACAGCGCCGTAGGTATGACCCCTCCTCAAAGCCCTATTTTATTTTGTTTATCTTTACTCACTTTGAGGACAAAGTGCTTTTTTTGTTTGGGGAGGGGGTGGTGAGCAACCTACCGTTCTAAGCTGTTAGAATGAATGGAGGTTGGCTCTATGTTTACTGTGAAAAGTGGTTTTATGTGTGTGTCTTATGTGTTTACCTGTGCAACATCTAGTTTGTGAAAAATGAGAAACTAAATTTGAGTTTTAACTTTTGGATCTTTAGATGACATCTTAGATACTTACATGTTGAACATTGCTAGTCTGATCAATTAATTGGTGAACCAAGAAACTGGAAAATGCAGTCCTGTGTAATGTGCGTAAAAGTTTTGATTGAAGCCTAACACTAGGAGCAGAAACTAGAACTTTCCCGAGTAGTCTTTGCTTGAATATGAGAATAACTGGATAGGAAAGGATCAGTAGGCCATTTTTGTTAAACCAGTAAAAATCCAAATATTAAATAACCAAATGAAAAGCTTATCACTTGAACCCGGTTTGAGCCTAAAGTCAATCTTTGTTATTCCCCAACACATAATATATCCTTGGTTCTCCAAAGGTATGATGTCACAACTCAGGCCAAAAGCCTAAGTTGAGGGTGATTTCAGTCTTAATAGAAATAAAAAGAGAAAAAGAAGGTTCAAGTAGTAAGCTGAGTATATATTAAAAATAGGACATAAAAAGTGTGAAGAATAGAAAAGAAAAAGAAAATAATGGTTACTGGGATGTGCTGCAATAAAGAAAAAGAGGGAATCGCTCAGAAAAAAGTTGTGTGAAAATGAAACTTTGGAAAACCAATGGACTAGTCACTCACGAAACAAAATATCCATTCTGTAGCCTTAGCCTATGTTACAAGCCAATCAAGTCCAACAATGATCCTATTCCAGGTGTTTGAAAGATAGAGCGTAGAAAGCAAGGGCAAGCTTATGGTGGTTTGTTATTAGTGTTAGAAGCTCTTTGAGAGTGTGAGCGTAGTACTTAGTCCCTAATTATCATGAGTGAGGGACTTCTTTGGTGTGAGGACACAATGATTGCATTTGAGAGTAGATTATGTTAGCTGATAATTCACAGGCATAAGCAAGATTGACTGTAAGTAATGAGATGTCATATATTGTTCCTTACATGTTAGATTCATGGTTTTGCATACAAATGGTGTTTGAAATGGTTGCTGCATAGTTTCGAAAGTGTTTGATCAATGAGGTTTGAATGTAATGTTTTCTCATCACTTGAGGACAAGTAATGTTTCTAAGTTGAAGGGGTTGACGTGCTGTGAAATGTTGGTACATTTGATGCTTGAAAACTCGGAACTAATACTAGAATTAACTGTACTTTGTATGCTTTGATATGTTTGTTGAATGTGTAGGCAGAATCTGGCTTGTGTAGAAAACTGGAAAAGAAGCAGAAAATGAGGGTGATTAAGTAAAGTTCACGTCCAACTTCACAGACCATGACCTTCATAACGGTCCGTGGTTGAGCCCGTTATGTTGAAACAGTGTCTGGGCCTTGAGAACATGGAGGGCATGAACTACCAAGTAAAGACCACGGAAGGTTCTACGGGCCGTGGTCAATATAACGGCCCGTGACGGTGATCGTGGTGTGGAATCAGTGAAGAGGCTAAGGGAAGTTTCAAAGTGATGGGGGCCACGTTAAGACCACGAACACCTATACGGGCCGTGGTCAACATGACGACTTGTGGTGTTTATCGTGGTCCTGATCCAGTGTGCTAGCATTTCAGACCTAAGTGTGAGAATGTCCAAGTGAAGATCACGGATGACTTCACGAACCGTGGTCCCTATGATGAGGCGTGATGTTGTTTGTAGTGCCCTTTCCAGTGTCAAGTACTGAAGATCCACTTTTAGGGAAAGCTAAAGGAAAGACCACAAAGGGCTTTAAAGACCGTGAAGCCCTTGACGGGTCGTGGAAGTGGCCGTGAAAAGCCCCGACAGTTCAGTCCTACTTCGAGTAGGACTATTTTTGAAAAACTTATTTTAAATTTATTAGGTTGTTTTTATGTTTTATCTAATGTTACCTTGAACGACGAACGAGGCTCCTTGATTCTAAGTTTGTATTCTCGATTTGAACATTGAATTCAGTTTGAAGTTCAGATTTCTGGTTTTCAGATTATTAAAGTGATTATTGGTTTGCTTATTCTCATAAGTCATGTTTAACATGTTTTCATTCTTTATTTCTGATTGTTTATGTGAAATCATGAGTGGCTAAATACCACGACTAGGGTTGTGGGATCTATAACGTAATTCCAACTATGATTCCGTAAGATGAGTGAATGGCAATATGTGTTTACAAACTGTAGTTTAGCTTTTGTATTCATGTATTCTAATGAGTGCACGCATTAGATGAAGCATGTATCTTCCATTTGTTCGAGAGAAAATGACAGTTAGGAAAAAGTTGGACTAACCTAACGAATTGGAGTTAAAGTTTAAGTTCGAGAGAAAAGAAATTTAACATCAAACCATTGTAAGCCAGGGTAAATATTAGAACACTCTAGGGCTGAGAGGACGTGAGTGAGAATTGTCTGACTAGACTGAGAAGTGTCAGATGAAATTAACTCGCATATAATTTGTAAAGATGAATTGCGTGAAACTCAATTACGGAAACATACTAGAACTAGCGTTATGGGGAACACAATCCTAGTTTCATTTAATCAATTGAATCAACTTTATAACGTAATATCATGTAAGTCGTTAATTTGGAAGTCTACTACTAATCTTAGTTACTAAAACATTACAACCAACTCATATTTACTTTCAGTAATTATTTTATTAAGAGATAATAACAACATTCGAATAATTGCGATAGTGAAACCTTTTTTGTAAGTCAATTCTCTGTGGGATCGACCTCAACTCAAGTTGAGTTCTGTAAATTGACATCGACCGTTTACACCTCTTAATTGAGGTGTGAGTTTGGGAGTATCATGTTATTATCAATGATTTTTCTACAGTTTCTCTACTATTGCAGCTATGTTATATAGATTGACTCAACATGATGTGGGTTTTAAGAGGTCTGATGAGTGTAATAATAGCTTTCGAAAGCTCAAGACCTTGTTGACTTGGTCCCTTTGTGGACTCTACTAGAGGACGGTGTGGACTTTACTATGTATTGTGATGCTTCAAGATTTTGTTTGGGTGCTGTATTGATGTATAAGGGGAAGGTGATTGCTTATGCTTCTAGGTAGATGTCGTCCCATGAGAAGAACTACCCTACTCATGATTTGGAGTTGGCAATCGTGGTCTTTGTACTTAAGTTATGGCGTCACTATTTGTATGGGGTGTATTTTGAGATATTTACGAATCATCAGAGCCTTCATTACATTTTCAGTTAGAGGGATCTGAACTTAAGGCAGCATAGATAACTTGAGTTGCTGAAGTACTATGATGTGACCATTCTATATCATTCGGGAAAGGCCAATGTTGTGGCCGATGCTTTGAGTAGGAAGACTCCTAGCATTGGGAGTCTTGCTGCGCTTAGTATTGAGGAGAGACCGTTGGCTAGAGATGTTCAGATGTTAGCTAATAGTCTTGTTCGGTTGCAGATTTCAAAGGAGAGTGATGGGATGATTCATTTTATTGAGGCTAGGTATTCTTTAGCCCAGCAGATCCGTGAGCGCCAATTTGATTATGAGAAGTTATGACATATTCGAGACAAAGTGTTGAGAGGGGAAGCCAAGAAGTGGGAGAGGTTTGGAAAGAACGACAAACTTGGCTCTGAGTATCACCCATAAAGGGTGTGATGAAGTTCGAAAAGAAGGGCAAACTTTGCCCTAGATTCATTGGACTTTTTGAGATTTTGAGCCGAGTGGGACAAGTGGCCTATAAGTTGTCCTTGCCACCTAGTTTATCGGCAGTTCATGAAACATCGGCAATAAAGACACGACCTCCTAGTAAGCAAACAACAACTTAGCTCCAATTTTATCCTATGTACATTGATTTTTGGATGGCTGCTTACATCAATTACACATTAAATGAGGTTGGATAAAAAAATTGAAGTGCAAGGCTTACATGTAATGGTTTTAAACTTAAAAAAAAATAGGAATTTGGTGAGTATTCTTAGTGTGATGTTAGCCAATGATTGAACAAGCTTATTATGTATTTAATGTATGTGGTTTTTAGACATGATAGGTTGTTAAACAATGTTTATGAAAAAAACATTCATTACAGAAGTTTTCGTTGGAAAATAATATAATGTTGGTTTGTAGTTCTTTTGTTGCTCTTCCACTTTTATTTATTTTTCAATGATTACTAATCATTAGCTTATTATTATAAAAATATTAATATCAATATATATATATATATGTGTAATTCAAATATTTGAAATAGAAAGAATGAGAGATGAGCTAGTACTACATAATGAAGGAAAAGTATTGCTAAAAAGCACAGATGGTGATCTAAGGGCACTAAAAATATAATAAGAAGATACCTTAGATTCATCAAATATTTTACTTGTTTCACTGTTGACAAAAGTGGCGTGTTACACCTTCTATAATAACCTTTAGGCTTGAATTTTTGAGAATATGAGACCTGACATGTTAATTCGTATCAAGATTAGGAACTTGATAATAGATTTAGGTAAGTTTTTGAGTTTAGGCTAAACCTATAATAATATGGGTGTTGTTAGTTTCAAAACCTTATTGTGGTTATTTACTTGAATAGATTGTATTGATTTGGAAGCTCAGCGAAAAGGGAAGGCTCAAGTCCCGGAGTTATTGTTCGATTATTTGAGGCAAGTGGATTTCTAAACCCTTGTTAAGAAATAGAATTGTGTATTTCCTTATGGTATGTGTTGGGGAGTAATGGAACTTGGTGATGGGTTGACTTGTCCATATTGAATAATTCTAATGACGTAAAAGAGTAATAAAAGGCAATGTGCTTAATTGTTTGTATGTGATGTGTCCAGAATTTTTTGAAAGGCTTATTGACTCATTGTTGATATTGTATCATGATTGTGTTGTTGTGAATTGTGCATTACTATGAAATGGTCATCTCCTGATTATTTATGTGAACATGGCATTTGCATTGGTTCTGAGACATGGTTGTGATAAGTGTTATGTGAATTGAGGAAAAACTTAGAAATTAAAGAAGATGTACCATTTCGAGGGACACGTCACACGCCGCGATTGATTCTATTATTGAGGGACGTGTCACACGCTGCGATGGATTTTATTATCGAGGGTTGTGTAGCATGCCGCGATGGATGCATGGATAGATATGTATCACTATACTTGACATTGCATTTCCTAGCATTGCACATTTTTTTCATTGATGAACTTGATCTTGTGTGTTGCTGATCTTGTGAGTGCCTTTTTATGGAAGTTGTGATTGATGAATATTGATTTTGTTGTTGAGGATACATAATTTATTAGAGTATTATTGTTGGGTTATGTGCTATGTAAATTGTGAACTGTTAGGTTTGGCTGGTTGTATGCAGGTTGTGGTTGTGGAGGTTCAGATTAGGTGTAAGGAGTACCCGTATTCTATTCCCTTAGCTTGCGTTTAGAAGTTTACTTTCTGAGTACCGTGTGGTTTGCTACTCAACCCTTGCTTCTACATTTTTGTAGGTTACGGGGCTGGATCTTTGTGATACCTTCTATTATCTTCTTTTCTTAGGTTTATTGTGCAGATTTGTGAGGTAGTTGTTTGTCATCTCAGCGGACCTTCTTACTCTGGTTTATAATTTTGTTTTACTTGAAAGACAAAATCATTTGAGACTTGCGTATTTTATTTTAATTTGAGTAGTTCCATAAGAGGCTTGTGCACATGACAACCATGTTTTGGAGATTTAGTTAAGTTGACTTGTTATTCGTATTAGTAATTGTTAATCGACTTTTATTTTTATTTTATTTCCGCACTTATCGAAATGGTTGGGTTTTAGGCTGACTTGGCTTGGTGGTTGTAACACCCCTCAAAATGAAGTAGGATAAAGTAGAGCCTCACATGGGTTTTATGCATTAATAGCTTGTTAAAATAATGAGGAATAACCCTTTAAGTCAGTTTTAAAGAGTTTGGAAGTCAAACGTCAAGGGACGACCAAGACGTTCGGAAACTAGTCTTTTACGTGTTGGTTTGTTCTAGTATGTTGTTCATGTTTTTATGTGTTGTTTGGAGTCTAAAATCAGTGGAGGTTACCCTAGTGTCTTAATAAATGTCTTTAGGGTCAAAACGTTCGATTACGATGCCCCGGGACCACCCTAAGGGTCCCCGGGAGGACCCCAACCCTTGGTCAAGCAAGCTGCCAAGGCAGCTTGCAAGTTGTGCTCGGAGGGAGTGGCTCCGCGTCGCGGACCTGCTCCACCAAGGGCCAAAAAGTGTCTCCACAACGCGGAGACACAACGGACTCTACTGTCTCGGAATTTAATTTCTAGAAACTTGCGGGAACACCTCCGCATCGCGAACTTGATTCCCGACTAAATCTGCGAAAATAGAACTCAAGTTTGACTTGTTTAAAAAGTCCAACTAAGTGAGGGGTACTTTGGGTACTTTGGGGAATTATTATATTCGGTTATTATACCTATTTTAGGGTATTTTAGTTGGTTAAAACCCCAAAGCCTAGAATTAGACCCCATTCTTCAATTGACCCTTCCCTCTCAAAAATAGATTCTCTCAAAACTCCATTGAAGACCTTGATGAAGCTCAAGCTAG
>JAJOOS010023099.1:0-28778 GCA_029582725.1 Solanum chiquidenum | reverse complement strand
TCCCCTCTCACAGATCTCGCTCGCCACTCTCCCAGATCTCGCTCTCTCACTAGCCTCTCTCACTTTATACAAAAATGCAAATGTATAAAATGCGTGAAAATTGTATATATACATATATTTTCGTTCCCTCTCTCCCCTCTCCCAGATCTCGCTCACTCGCCTCTTTCACTTTATACAATTGATCTTTTTGTATATGTATACCAAAGCAGATTATACAACTGCTTTCTTTTGTATATGTATAACAAAATATACATATTTATGTTTGCTATATAGCGCAATTATGCAAATTTTGCTATAGCATACAAATATGAATTTTGTGTTTGCTATATGTGAAAGTTGCTCTTTTTAAATTTACTTAAACCAAATCAAATTAATAAAATTAAGTTTTTCAATCTCGGGTTTTTCTGAAAAATTATTCATACAAACATATAAATAACTTGTACTTCAAATATTTCTTTACTCCTATCAAAATATAATTATCAAAGGTGTTTCTTTTAGAAAATAACACAAAATATTAAATGAGTGATGACACTAAAATATTCAACAAAAAATGATAATAAAATCGCATAAAACAATTATCGCAAATTAATAAGTCATAATGAAAATGATCATAATTTAAAAGTACTAAATCATGCTAAATAAGTCTAATAAGTATTAGTTACTTGACTAAATATTAAAGAAAAATTAAAATTAGATTTTATATTTTAATTGTCTAAATCAATGTAAAATTAAAGAATAAAATATTCAACATTAATGTTATGTTTAGTGTTGAATAATTTTTTTGGTTAGCATTAGTATTAATTTGATTTTGATTTGAGCCTTATTAGAGTTACTAGCATCTATGGACTATAATTTTTATTGGACCATTTAAAATTTTAAGTTTCAAACTTGAAATATTATGTTACAATTATTTTTTTATAAAAAAATATAAGAAATATTTAAAAATTATATCAAAGTAAATATTTTTATGTATAAAATAAAATTTTAAAATTGTATATAATGTCGGATTGATTTGATTTCGGGTTGATATTTTTAGTTAAACCAAACCAACCCAAGTATACTCGGTTTTTTTCTCCAATACCAAACCAAGTTACTAGTCAATTTTTTTTATATAATTTAACTCCATTTACGATTTGATTTAATTTTTTATTCGATTTTATACTACTCCAATTTAGATGTATGAGCCTTTCCTTTGTTAGCGGCATTCTCATATGGGTATTAATTAATGTTCGAAAAAGATAAAGTACAAAATTAAAAGGTGAACTCATTTATTTTCTCTAGCACCCCAATTGTAATGATTTATATAATACGGAAAAGGGTAAACAATACCCTTAAACTATTCGAAATAGATTATATTTACCCTTAAACTATATTTCGGCTCAAAACTACCCTTTCCGTCAAACTATTGGGTCAAAAGTGTCCTCTTATTAACGGAAGTTGTTAAATGCCATGTGGATGCCACATTGCACGCCAATAGGGTTTCACTGCCACATAGACTAAACGGAAAAGGGTCAATAATACCCTTAAACTATCCGAAATAACTCATATTTACCCTTAACTATATTTCGGCTCAAAACTACCTTTTCCGTCAAACTATTGGGTCAAAAGTACACCCTTCTTATTAACGGAAGTTGTTAAATGCCATGTGGATGCCACATTGCATGCCAATAGGGTTCCATTGCCACATAGACTAAATCCCTAAATCCTAATTACTCTTTTTTCCCCTCATTTTCATTATTTTTTAGAAACGATTTCAACCCCTTCTCCCTCATTTCGCGGCTAGGGTTTCACAGTTTTCTTCGTGGCTGGGTTTCAAAGTGGATATTCGTGGTTGTAGGTTAGTAAATCTTTTTTCTTATTTTATTATGTTTACGATTTCAAAGCATGATAGATAGAATTTCACAAAACTTTCCCCTCATTTCGCGGCAAGGGTTTCATAGCTTTCTTCAGGGCTGGGTTTCAAAGTGGATATCTGTGGTTGTAGGTTAGTAAATCTTTTTTCTTATTTTATTATGTTTACAATTTCAAAGCATGAGAGTTAGGATTTCACAACTTTCCCCTCATTTCGCGGCTAGGGTTTCATAGCTTTCTTCGGGGCTGGGTTTCAAAGTAGACATTTGTGGTTGTAAACATAACAAAATAAGAAAAAAGATTTACTAACCTACAACCACAAATATCCACTTTGAAACCCAACGACGAAGAAAATTGTGAAACCCTAGCCGCGAAATGAGGGAGAAGGGGTGAAATCGTTTATGGAAAATAATGAAATGAGGGGAAAAAAAGAGTAATTAAGATTTAGGGATATAGTCTATGTGGCAGTGGAACCCTAATGGCGTGCAATGTGGCATCCACATGGCATTTAACAACTTCCGTTAATAAGAAGGACACTTTTGACCCAATAGTTTGACGGAAAGGGTAATTTTGAGATGAAATATAATTTAAGGATAAATATGAGCTATATCTATAATTTAAAGGTATTTTTTACCCTTTTCCATATATAATATAAAATCGGTTGTTTTTATGTGAATGTGATCTTATTTTTACACCACTATTTATATTTGATCTATTTTTAAAAATAGTGCAAACATAATCTTTAGAAAGTTGTACCCTTTCAAATAACATTATATTTTGAATTTAATGTTTGCTCTTGCTCAACCTTACATACAAATTAAACCCTATACTATCATCTAATATTTGTAATAATTTACAAATATTTTAAGTGCTGATTTAATCTTTTTTCATAAAAAAATTAATTTACTCAAAATAAATCTTCCAATCATGATTTAAAATATTACTAAATTAAAAAAAAGAATAGAGAAATACTCATTTACTAGACAAACATATATCCGAAAGAAAACAGCCATTGAAAATTTATGTATTAAATCAAAACTACTCAAGAAAAATAGTGCAAGAAATATGGGTTGTGGTGTTGGGTATAGCGGTATGACTGTTTTATCCTTAATTAGATGTTTCAAATTTTTGCCTTAGGTATGAATTTTTTTTTTGTTGAAAGCGTCATTCCCGAATGAATCATGCGATCCAAATTTAGTTTAATATGGGCTCGAAACACCGAATGATAGAAAAAAAAAATTGTGCGTGAAAACTAGAAGAGCAACGATTTGGTGGGTGAGACATCATTCTCACTCGGATTTTATTTTAATGAATTAAAGCTGATAAGATTTTCAAAAATGCCAAATTTTACATCAATACATTAATTAACGTTGAAATAACGTCCACAAATCCCTCTTGTGATACCAAACAAATAAATGATTAAATGTTAATTAAGAACGTAATGAACGTTATAATCAACTTTAAAGTATATTCCCACGAACTATCACCGAAAAATTAGGCAATTTTAATTTGTCAAAATGTAAATACTACCTCAATTCTTGATATTAAAGGACTAAATAGTCCATTGGAGAAATCAAGATTTTGATGACATATCTTTCGGGAAAATTCGATTTTATAGGAGTAGTAAACATAATAATATATTCTAATATTTTTACAAGACTATTTTATTACATTCAAATGGTATGTATAATATGAATTTGTCTAACCTCCTATCAGACATGTAGCTTATCGAGGACATGACATGACACACTAGAGTATAAAAATAATGTTAAATAAAGTATATTAGTAATGCTTGCATTAGCTAAGCATGTATTAGTTATGCTTGCATTAATTATACATAGATTATTTTTATGCATTATTTGGTTTGATGCATTAAAAATAGAATGCATTGCATTAAAAAAATTATTTACAAAGATACCCTTCACTATTATGGTGGAAAAGATATAAAAAAGGTATTGAGGGGTAACTAGGTCTTTAATTGAGTTAATGCATGCATTAAAATCATTGAATTGCTAATACCTAAAAATTCATGGTATGAACAATACACATATTAATACACAATAGAGTGTATAACTAAGGCAAGCATTAGTTATACATATGTTGAAAAAGAGTACCAAACAAGGCACTAGTAATACACAAGGCTAATGCATGCATTATTTTTGTTAATACACTACCAAACGACAGCTAACTTACTAAGGACATGATTCTAGCTAGAAGGATATGAAGATCGAGAATATATTAGGATAAAAAGTTAGTAGGTAGTCAACCGTTATTTAATTTTCGTTGTTAATATTATTATATAACTCTCCTACTATATATTGTATTCATTGAATTTACTATTACGTATTGTTTTAATTTCTTTACTTTATTTATTGTACTTTTGTGGTTGCATTGTTCTTTTCTCCATATTTTTATATGATTTCTTCACCATCACTAATTTCTTCCGGAACTCACTTGTTAGATTATATTGAGTATATTGTTGTTGCTTGTTAGAACGAGTTAAATACTTGAGTTGGTCATGATCTTTTGGAAACAACCTCACTATCTTTATAAAGTAGGAGTAAGGATGTCTATACAATACTATTGTTGTTTGTGGAACGAGTTAATTATAAGACTTCAGAATAGACGTAATTAATTCAATAAATAGATAAATAGCACCTCGTGTAGATGATTGTTTTCTTTTCGAAAACATGATCGAACACATAGTCACAATTTTAGTCCCCTGCTAAAGCAATTGTGTTGGTCTCTATTCATAAATAACATTTTTGCATAGTCGCATGATTATGTAATTATAAATGTTAATATAGTCAAATTTCTCTGTAACAAGATTGTTTGCTTCATTTTTTTCATTGTTATAGCAATATACTGATTATAAAGAATATCTAGTATACTATAACATAAAAGATTGATTCCATTTTTTTAAAATAAAAAGTAAAAATGACTATTATAAAGATGTTTAATTATAATGGGAGGGGATTTAGCTTAATTAGAGTGTATAATATGTTGGATTTTAAAAGGTGTGAATGAAAGAGTTATGACTTTTATGAAGAGTTGTGACTTTAATGAAAAATTGTGACTTTAATGAAAAGTTGTGACTTTTTTTTATGGTGAGTTGTGACTTCTATGAAAAAATTGTGATTTTTATGAAAGGTTGTGACCTTCCCGAATGATTGTGACTTTTTCAAAGGGTTGTGACATTCCGGTAAGGCACAATAAACACTTTTTCACACTACCCTTTGTTGTTTATAAATAGAGGAATTTCCTCTCATTTTAAAACAACCAATTTTCTGGACTTCTTCTACTGCGTACTAATTAATCTAGTATTCTAAGTGTATTGTACTGCCGTTGAGTGGTTCGCTGGCACCGTAGTTATAGGTACCGATACACCGGTGAGTAAGATATTCCATTAACCTCGAGTAGTTGAGGGAAATAATTTCCTTAAGGGGACACTGTTCATTCAGTGGGCTCGATTTTCTTGTTTGAGAAAAATATTTTCTATATTGTTTCTAATATGTTTCTGATTCTATTTTCTCTACTGCTTTTAATTTTCTAGTTTTTGAAATACTCTTTAAACTTTGTTATTTCTTATCAAGTTCTTCAAAAAATTTGTTCTAAATATCTTAGGAATACCAAGTAAACAATATACTATAAAATTAAGAAATGGACAAACATAAAATGGGGAAGTTTCAACAACCAATAACCACCATCAACGGCAGGTTATTAGGGATTTTACTATATGAAGAAAAGACAGAAAAATGACATACAAAAGATTTGCATGGATGGGTCCATTTCTGCCGACAAGTTTGTCTTTTCACTTTAAAGTACTCAGGCCTCATGCACTTACAAAATACAAAACCATGCAAATTGTTAATTGGGAAAATTATATCAAATAACAAATTATTAATTTAAATTAAATGTTATAGTCATAGTTTATTTTAATTGTAATTTGCAATAAATATCCCCTTTTTTTGCCATTTAATTCGATATACAATTAGTCATTTTTGGTATACAATTAGCCATTTTATACATTTTGGTGTTTGTGTTTGTATAAAGCGAAAGAAAAGTGTATATACAAATACAAATACATATATTTTCGTCCTATACACTTATAATTATACAAATACAGATCTTATTATACAAATTACAATGTATAAATGAATTTATACAAAACTGAACAATTTGTATAAAACTGAATGTTTGTAGCGAATTATACAAATCAAAAGCTCTATAGTAAATATAAAATTTGCTATGAAGCGCAATTATACAAACTATAGTTACAACATACAAATATGATTTTATGTTTGCTATATGTAAGTTGCTCTTGTTAATTCAATCACTTGAGTCAATTGTGTTAGGAATCTGCATTAAAGTTCGATTAAATTTGAATCGCATATTACATGACTCATTTTGAGATGACACTCCCAACAAAATTTTCTCATACTTAAAGCTTGAATTTGAGATCTCTGAATAATATACATATACACTGATAAGATTGGGTAAATTTTTTTATTTCATACTATGTGATCACCTTTGGTCGGTATGTTATTTTATTTTTTATATTACAAATTTCACATACTAGTTGTAAATATTAAATGACATGCATGATAATATATAAAACAAAATTAAGTTATATATATTGTTAGTGCAAGTTTTTTCAACATCATTAGATTACTTTTACTTGTTATAGGAAGTCATATGTCTTATTTTAAAAATTAAATTCTACATTTAAAAAAAAATTACTTGTAAAAATAACTATTTTAACTGACCTGATATTAAAAACGATGATATTATATATATTACGAACTCTATAAGAATTAGTTCTTAATGGACATCTACTACTATGCTATAACATAAATTATTATATATAATTAAGTAAATAAAGAGGTACATATCTTACCTTGATCATTTGCTTATTTCAAATGGGGAGCGGATATTTTTTTCCCTTTCTGTTTGATGTGTGGTGCTCACATTAGAACCCGACTAAATTCAAATTCGCATCAGAAAGATTTTATTTTTTTAATTCCAACTATACGGCGTTCTTTAATCCTTTCTTCTTCTTTTTTGGTAATTCCAATTTCGTCGTCGGCAAAACATAAAAAAGTAATGGAGGACGTAAGAATTCATGTCGTTTTCTTAAATATTTTACTTATTATTATTAATCATATATTAGTAGGTGCCCCATGTTGCTTTCTAAAATACTTTTACTTATTAGATACTAATATTAATCATATATCCGTCCACCTTTATTGCAATTATTTAAAAAGACAAACCGTGACAAGAAAGAATAATCTTCTCAAAACATAAATTGGTCACTCATATTATCCCTCATGGTAAAAGTGATTTGGGTTTCAATCGCATGCATAATTTAACTTGAATTAACTTACATATACTAACAAAATTTTACACTATATATTATAAAGGGTTGTTTGTTGATAATTAATTTCATATATTACGCATAATTACTTGTAACTTGTAATTATCTATTAAATAATTTAATCTTGATTCCACATTATTTGTATATAAAAGTTAAACCCCAATCAAAATTAGATTTGACAAATATTGACATTGAAATTTGAAAATCAAAGCTGAGACGACCTTGACACCATTAAGAATAAAAAAAATGAAGTGCACGTGGAGGATTAATGTGATGGAAAAGCCAATAATTCATCATCTATATATACTTTACATTGAGCTCTCCATTTTGCATTGCCAAATACTTATTCTAGCTACTACAAATTAAAGAATTTAATCAGGCCAAAAAAAGATGGGCTTGTTCGACATATCACATTTAGTTATTTTTTCTCATCTAATAATTGTTTTAGTTTGTTTCATTTGCCCAAGCTTTGGTTACAGACCTAAACACTTCAATTTGTCCACCCATGCTACTCACTGGGGGACGGCCGGGGCTACTTGGTATGGCAGCCCCAATGGTGCTGGTAGTGACGGTAACTTCCCTTCTCTCTTTTACGTCTCAACATGCCTCCTCACGTATGTGATTTTTTTTCCTTTTTTGAGTAACGGTGAAATTTGAACCCCGAGCAGTTGTCTTCTATGATACCATATTAAAGCCGTGACATGCATTTCATCTTAATTAAAATCTTAAGCCGTTAGAGATTGAAACACATTTTTAATGGCTTAACTCTTAAGTACTATTTCTTTGGGAATACTTTTACTTTCAACTTTTCATGTGGCAATGTTTAAGACCACATGATAAAAGAACATTTTAGTACATTTGACATAACTTTATTTTAGAACCACAACATTGAAAAATCTTCTTTATTTTCTTAAACTCTATGTCCAGCCAAACTAAACCATTCTTTTTAAAACAGAAAAAAAAATATATATATCTCAACATTGTAATTCCTCACTAAATTAAAGCCCTTCCAATATCGCACTTACTAATCGACTTTTTTCAATCACAATTTTGTGGGAGAAAAGGATGGCAACTGAAAGAAAAATAAGAGAGTTTATCTTTTACAACAAGTTATACAGATATATAACAAAAATTTACGTTAGCACTATATAATATTTATGGGTGCAGGAGGATCTTGTGGATATGGGAGTGCAGTATCACAAGCACCTTTCTCTTCGTTTGTTACTGGAATCGGTCCATCCCTCTATAAATCTGGAAAAGAATGTGGAGCTTGTTACCAGGTTCTTTTCTTTAATTTTGATTACGTAATTAATATTCCAGTACTACTGTTTAATCAATAAGTGTCTGATAGGTGAAATGTACAAAGAAGATGCATCGATCGTGTTCAGGCAAGGGAGTAAGAGTGGTGATAACAGATTTTTGCCCAGGAGGACCTTGTGTGGCTCAATCAGCACATTTTGACTTAAGTGGAACTGCATTTGGTTCAATGGCTATACCTGGACAAGAACAAAAACTCAGAGATGCTGGTGTCTTGCAAATACGTTATGCTAGGCATGCAAATTACACTTGCTCTCCTTAAAAACGTCACATAAATTGAGACTTATATATGTGCATCGATCATTTTTATTATTTTAAAATTTTTCAGGGTGGCTTGTGATTATTCAAGGAAAAACATAGCATTCCATGTTGACCAAGGTTCAAACTCGGAGTACTTTGCAGTTGTGATAGAATTTGAAGAAGGAGATGGTGATCTTGCTAAAGTTGAATTGAAGGAAAAAAGAAGCAGCATTATTAGTAGTGGATGGAGGCAAATGCAGCAATCTTGGGGTGCTGTTTGGAAGTTGGATGCTGGCTCTGAGTTACACCCTCCCTTTTCTATTCGATTGACTTCACAATATTCTGACCACATATTAATAGCCAAGAATGTGATTCCTACTGGTTGGCAGCCTGGTGCTACGTATCGATCCCTCGTCAATTATAGAGTTTAATTGTTTTATGTATTGACACTATAAAGTTTATCTATATATATTAGTTACGTATGTATTTGGCTTGAAAGATACTCCTACTAGTAAAATATGTAATCCGCATTTCCTATTGTTCACTACCTGCTGCCGGACCAAAGATGGTCTCGTACGTGCTAAGCTTATAATGTATGGAATTATAAATGTGTGATTTCAGTTATACTTAATCGAGTATTCACTTCCCTGTATTTCTGTATATTCATTTCATTTGTCAAAATGGCTCATTGTGTTTAGTGAATTTGGGACAAATCTATAGAGGTATAAGTCGTGGTTTTTCACCTTTATGAGTTGGGTGTTTTCCTTGTAACTGAGATTGTATTTGAAACATTCAAAATTCTCAACAACATAATGTACAAAAAGTAAAAATGCATAGACAGCTGTCCACTAGTACAAATTACAGGCCAAAAGAGATGGATAAAAAGAAAACAAAAAAAAAAAATTAACATCAAAAAGCAAGTCCTTATATTGCAGACTCCTGTAAATAATTAAAATTAAAATTTGCTATCAAGAAGCACAGGGATTGTTAAACTTGAATCTTCTAAATAAACCATTATGCCTTTAGTAGCCTCTGTTGCAGCTTCTAAATATTCCTCCAGTCTGCTAGACACATAATGCATGGTTGGCCTATTAGCAGAAGAGGGTGAGCAACAACCGATTGCTAATCTTACATATTTTTCCACCAATTCACTATCATAGGTTCCATCTAGACTGGGGTCAATAACATCGGCAACATCACCAGTAGTAAGAGAATTACCAACCCATTGAGTTATGTGACAGTTCTTGCTTGTTATCACAGGAGGCTGCCCCGTGATGAGTTCCAAAAGCACGACTCCGAAGCTATAAACATCACTCTTTTCATGCAATTTCTCTAAATGAGCATACCTGCATCCCAAAAATGGTGTCTTCAGTGAGGATTTAATTCATGGTAATTAGACGGGTCAAAGAGTTCTTATACCATCAATCAATATGATATCACAAAGTTACTTACCATGATCATACCAAAGAATAAATGTACAAGATGAATGATGATTATAGAAACTACGTACTCTGGATCAAGATAACCGATAGTGCCAACAACTGCAGTTGACACGAAAGAGCTCTCATCTACAGAAAAAGCTCTAGAAATTCCAAAATCGGCAAGTTTTGCATGGAATTTATCATCTAATAAGATGTTGGTACTCTTAACATCTCTGTGGACAATAGGTGGCGTGCAACCATTATGCAGATAATCCAAACCTAAGAAGTTTTACATACACATAATAAATCCAACTCATTAATTTCAGTAATAAGATAAAGCGAAGACCAAGATGGGAAAAATGAATAGAAACAAAAAGAGGTATTACAATTTCGCATATATGGTTTTATGTTCAAAATTATGTCCTCCACAAATCCTTGGACAAAAGCTAATCATTCATAATAAATTAGGAAAAAGACACCCACGATGCAGGTAGAAGAGAATAGACAGAAATACAAGGCATTAGGCAACCCGTCTTTTAGGGCATAACATTCAATCTTATCTAAATATATGCTAGCTCCTCCAAGGCAAGAAAGTGGATAAGACTTTATCTTTGATGGAATATACCAAGTTAAATCGCCACAACCTAGTGAAGTAGGCAACAATTGCTACTAGGGTCTGTCTCAAGGAATTGGCTTTCGACAGAAAAAGGATTCCCTTTCTAAGCATGTGAGACATGCAAGAAGTTGAGAAACTCAAACATAAGACCAACACTACCAAAGATGTTTGCTTACCTTCTGCTCCATTCAGGGCCACCTGAAGTCTCTCTATCCAAGTCAATGATTTTGGACCTATACATCAGCAAATTAAATTGTTTTAATACATTCCCCTGATGCATCAGAAATTGTGTTTTATATGTTGAACATCAAAACAAGCCGAAGAATTATTTAGACAACAATTTTTGGGTTGAACATCTCCAATTAAGAGAAAATAAAGATAGAAATAGTAGTATTTCTCTTTCAAGATTTGAAGTCATGTTGGTTATGAAACAGATGGAAACTAACTAATCAAAAGAAAATGAAATATCTTTGAATAACCACATATTCCTCTGTTTGAAGATTGTCCATGACCAAAAAATTTATCATATTGTTGTCTTAATGGAAACTTAAAAAAATAAACCTTACTAATTAGTTACCGAGATAAAGTTTAAACAGATAAAGAAGACTAAAGCATGAAAATTGCCAAATTCTCACCATTGAGATGCTCTTTTACAGTCCCATTTGCCATGTACTCGTACACAAGCGCCATATAAGCACCTTCATAACAATACCCAACAAGTGAAATCAAGTTTCTGTGATGAACTCTTCCCAATAGCTCAGCCTACAAAATCATAGACATATATATAGAATTAGTTCTAAGCTTTTGGTAAGTCTATACAGATCCTACAAATTGTTGTAATATATAGTGAGAGGTCCTAAAAGAGTTCATGAATTCAATAGGGCCAAGTTTGAAACCTCAATCTGAAATTCCTTGTATCCCGTCTCAGCAAGCATCTTCACAGCAACTTCTTTGTTGTCCAAGTAGCCATGGTATACTAATCCAAATCCACCTCTGCCTAAAATCTTCTCAAAGTTGTTGGTCATACTCACTATTTTAGTGTATGAAAAACGTTGGCTTCTTGAGTCAAAAGAATCGACCCTTTTATCCCCTGATCACCGTAGCATTGTCCTAATTTAGTGCAAAATTCTTCATCTTGAGTATGACTAGACTAAAGAGACTTTCACACTGCATACCTTTGCGTTTGGTGAAGTAACAGATGGTGATTACCACAATCAAGAGCATCAACAGTACAGCTACTGATGCAACTACTGGAATAGAAAGCTTCTTTTTTGTACATTGAGCTGATTGACAATGATTCTTAATGAGGGGTACGAATCCATCCATGCTGTTGAAAGTAGGTGTGTTACTCCAGCATAGGCTTAAATCAGAAGTTAATCTCTCGATTTACATTAATGAGATATTCAGTTAATTGAACCAACAAAAAATGATGTACAAACAGCAAACTATTTCTGAACTAGAACAACATTGTTAGACTTGGCACTTGAGCAAGAAACCAATCCAAGCGAAAGTTCATTAGCCACTAATAGGATCAATATCTCCCTCTGCCTGAATCTAATGCAGTCAGAAGCACCTTAAACCAGAAACATACTTTAAAATAAAACGATGTTGTTACTTTTAGAGCTTTAGTGCATAAAATGCTGCTTGAAACAGACATCATATAACAACACCTACTGCTGAGTACCTGGCAAGATTTTTTCTTTATATTTTAATATATTTTTTTATGCTGAGTACCTGGTTAGTTGTACGCGTGGCATAAGCATAAAAAATTGGTGGGACTAGCCTTGGGCGTGAACTCTTCTTTGATAGAAGGAATGGGACAAAAGATAAGTAGAACCATATGATTCACAGGCTCAGTCTAATCTTTTTAATTTATAACCGTGGGTGGCTGGTCCAACTTGTGTGCACCTCAATTAATTCCACGGGATACTTGTCACCTCCCATCGAAAATAGGTATCCGTCAACCAATGCTAGGACAAATAGAAAGAAATTGTCTTCTGTTTTTGTCTCCGCTGAAATTTGAACCAGAGGCCTCACGATTGTCAACCACTTCATTGACTACTAAGCCACACATTTGGGTGCTACACCTTCAATCTTATTTTCTGAATCTAAGGATCTCAAAATGGAAGAACGCGCTTTTTTGGTCTCCCGATTGCAGCTTCTCTCTACCAGGCAATGCTTGCAATGCCTCATAAGGCAAATTAAGTAAAAGCCCTTGGAAAATTCTAAGGAGGAAGTTAAGATTTACTGTTACCAAAGCAAAAGTTCTCTAGTTCAAGATTGACTGGCATAACTAACTATTTATCTTGTCGAAGTGGTGGGAATAGAATATATTTCCTCTATTTTTTAGTAATTTTAGACCATTTCTTGATTGGTGTGTGTCATTATTGAGCAGGAGCCATGCTAATATTATCTCTATCATTCAATTTTATCGGATGTTCCGGAAGGGACAAATAAAATATATTTCAGATAAGGTTTAAGTGCCCCTGTATACATCCTTGTAAGGCACACAGGCTGCATAAATTGTAGTCTTCATGGTTGTGAATGGGTAACCATGGCTTGCAGAATATAAAGGTGATTATTGCTATATGTATTTATAAGAAATTCACATTAAACTTACTATAGTTTCCAGTAGATAATACGTTTTAGTGAGTTCTACACATTATTTGGCAATGTGTAGAACATATTATCTACTGAAAATAAAGTTTTTCACAAATGAAAATACAGACATAGGGAAGATTATAATTCTCCCCGTTAAAACTAGTGCTAGCTATTGATATGCTTGATATGGAAACTTATCACATACCTGAGCAACAAGGTTTCATTATTCGCCTTTTCAGCAAGTCCAAGAGGAATTGAACCCCAGAACTTGTTTCCAGTTAAGTTTCTGCCATAAAAATAGAAAACATACTTTATTCATTTGATCATTCTAATTGGGCGAATAATCATAACCAAGAGGAAGAAGGTGGTATAAATAGAACGTACAAGAATCTCAAGAACGCAAATCCAGCAAGAGAACTTGGTATTGGACCTGTTAAATCATTGTCCGATATATCCCTGAGATTTTCAAAATCAGTTCATTCTCTTTTTGGTCAATTTTCATACGTTTTAGTTTATCAGGTTTAAGGAAGCTTACAAGTACTGTAAAGCAGTTAGATTTGATAGAGAAGATGGAATCTCCCCACTTAATTCACTGGAGGACAAGTCCCTGGAAAGAGGAACATTTAGCATGGTGAATTTAGAAGAAATTAGAGGTACTTTACTTTGAAAGAACCTTGAAGTGACCTTATTCCTCAAGCATATTATTCTGTCGATGCACAATATATTGGACAACTCAAATGATATAAGTATTCGAAACATACAAGCCAATAATTCGTGTGGAACTGCTGGAACTGTAATTGCAGCGAAGACCTTCCCATGTGTAATCTTTTGGCAAGCATGGATCTCCTTGCCAGTTTTTCTTCACATCATAAGTTTTCTTAATGTCCATTATTGCATCAACTGTACACCAAGAAAGTAGAGTAGGGACATAGATAAAAGAGAGCATGAATATAACTTAGAACATAACTCTTTGAAATTGAACATGGTAGAATCAAATTCTTTGTTAATTAACTTTTTGCCATATCAAATTATGTACCCACGGGGAATAACATTTCTCCCTACAAGATAGTGCTTCTATGAAAATACTCCAATTAACTAGATACCAGCAGACAATGGACTAAAATTTATACACTTAACACTATAAACCGAAAAGGGCGAAGGTGAAGGTCTTACTGTAATGACAAACTACACATGCCTCAATCGAGATTTTAGCTTATGACACATAGATTTTCATAATTTAAACAGATCAGACATGCTTCAATTTACTTCTCTTTTCTTCAAATACTCAAAATTACACCACAATAAATCAGACATTTTATCGCCACAAAAACAGCAAATGTCATTACAAAGGTTGAGATCAACCTTCCACACAGTGCAATATGCAGAACGAATAAGATACTACGTTTTTATGATTAGATGTTTAAATTAGATCATGAATATCATTTCCCCAATTTTTTCAAGCAAATCGTTGTCCAAAAGAACAGTAATAGCGACTAGGGCAATAGAACAGTATACGCACCATCATTTTCATCAGTATGAACCTTGAAGAACCGTTTGGCAGCATAAACCTCAAGCGCGTTAATAAGCGGCGGCAATCTCGAATTGTTGGTTTGACGCAATGTATAGTTAAAATTGCTAGCCATTCGCTTGTCGTTCATCACAAAAGTGGTCAAATACTCTGGCTCCAATTCCTCCCAGGAGGGGGTTTCACCATTAATGATGACGTCAAATTTTCTGGTCTGATTAGGCGAAAGGCTCACTATTTCAGCAAAATACAAGTAGGTATGGTACTCAATATTGGGATCTGCAGGACCCCAAGAGAGAGTCCAGGTAGTAGAATTCAGTGGCGTTGCTGCCGTCCCCATAGCAAGACTTGGTGGGTAAAAATCGTTCTCGATATCTCTGTCGACTTCTCGTCTTGTAGTAACAATTTCCCATTCTGGAAGTTGAAGAGCTTCCCAAATTCGATCATAAGCGTCAAAGCTATATCTGCAGCAGACGAAGGGAAAAACTATTGATTAGAATATAATTTTGGGTTTGTAACTTTCGTATTTATGAACTATATATATATAGGTGAAGTTAATTAAGCACACTTCCATTTTTAGTAGGCCATTCGAAATTTTGTTTGAACATGACACAGTCAAGTTCTAAATTTTAAAAACTTTGACATCACAAATTTACACTTTGTTTGGATCATTGTTACCCATCGTATTGTATTATATTGTTATTATACCTACAATGTTTGTTTTGATTGTTACTTAAAATGTATTGTATTGTATTGCTAAATTTCGTTGTTACGTAACAATGAAAACCCCTATTTTATGGAACAACCGATTTGGTGTGTTCTCATTGTTACTTAATTTCATTTTTCCAATTATATATTTACATAATATTTCAAAATACTATTTTACCCTTTACCTTATATTATTTAATTCTAGTCAAACCTCCTACCCTAGAATAATTATGGATATTTTAGTAAATTTATAAATTACAATACAGTACGATACAATCAAACCAAACAATTAAAATGTTATTAAACAACAATAAATAATATAGTTTAGCCAAACATTGTATCTACCATACGGTACAGTACAATTGAGTACAATACAATACAATACATTATAAAATAATGGGTAACAATGATCCAAACAGAGTGTTAAAGTTGAAATTCTACGTCCAGAGGAATCAGGCGATTTATAATATAGGGGTGATTAAGGTCATTATAATATTTAACATCATATGAAAATATATATTTATATTCATAAATTTAAGATTTGTCATCAAAATTTTAAATTAATATTTTTTCGTAAATTTAAGATTTATATTTATATTTATAAACTTTCTCATTTACATTTAACACAAAAATATTTAAGACACATTTTAAATCATAAATTTTAAGAAGTCTTTCATTTCTTTGTTAAATATTATGCCTAATCAAAATGATGTTAGTATAAATAATTCTAAACACATTAAAAAAGTCAAAAGTCATATACCATACTCCTATTTGTTAACGGGAAGTGTATGGATACCCAAAAACTATGTCAAGGAGAAAAAGTAACATAATTTTTATAGCATAACGAGTAAATATTTGGACCACCACAGACAAATATGTGGTGCACTGTAATACCCGTTACATGGAATACATCAAATAGGAAGCTTACACGCATAGACCAGCCACACAACTAAACACAATATTATAAAGTGAATAACGGAAGCATTGAAGACTACTAGTGATACATGCAAACACAACAAAGACACGGAGTAGATCTCCACTAAACAAAGAAAAAGAAGAAACACACTACTTTGCGTCTACAGACACTTATTTAAACCTTCTTAAACTCCAAAGAATCGACTGACTCTTAGTTGTTTCCGCCGCGGATGCAGAAGGCCATCCTAACAATAAGGTCTTCCCGTCTCGGGAAAGGGTCCTGGCGGAGTCAAGATTTTCAATAAGGGGGTTCAAAATCTGAAAAAATAGACATGAAGAAGTCGAAGTGGGTTCGACATCTATTATATATATACCTATAAAATTATTTTAACCATGTATAAATCATATAATTTTTCGCTGAAGGGAGTTCGGATGAACCCCTTGTAAGGTGGCTCCGCCACTGGTGCAGTGGACGGAGCTGGTCCTCCAATAGTTAAATGTCTCGAATTCGAATTTTAGATATCGAAAAATAATTGATAGGGAATTTGGACCGATTAACATGGTCAATTGGATCCATTAAGGCGCTTGACTTTTGAATCCCAAAACGAAAGAAATGAAGGAGCAATTTTACCTCAGTGGCGCAGTACCGGAAACAAAATTGTAACGCATTTTAAGCTCCAGCGATATTTCATATTCAGAAGGATACATTGAATTTCTGAATCGTCGTAGCTCCAGCGCTGAAATAAAAGGTGTCCCGTTGCCCGTATTTATGAGGCATACGTTCGTATAATTCGTAGCAAAAACATGTATAATCTCCTTTGTGACTACATGAGAGGAATTATCCAATTGAATTGTGTCCCAAAGCTCAGTACCAATATGCAAATCAAACTTTGGTACATGACTTTTATTATCATAGTTACCATACATGAAAAAAGCACGTACTAGAAATTTGCTATCTCTGTCTTTAGAAGATCTTAGATTGTAGCAGTTCCTTTTCCCTCGTGGAAAGCTTCTAATAGTCTCTAAATAAATTTCTGTATCATCGGAAATGAATTTAGGCAATAGACGTGCATTTACACCCGTGTTTATGAACATTTCATCGCTCGTGTAAGTTACTGGAAACATACTGCCAGTATAGGTTGAATTTTCTGGTAATCCACAATCGATACTTACGAATCCTGAAAGAAGAAGAAGAAAACTTGATTAACATTATAGCATTATTTTAGGAGAAGAAATTAAAACTTTTCAGTATTAATTAATTACCTGATTGATCATCAAAAACTGGTTGGCTGCAGTGAGTTAAAAGGGTGATAGCCAAAAGACCAAGAAGGGGGAAAAGGAAATATCTTTGTAACTTGAAATCCATGATATGACCAAATTAAGCAGCACTTGATGGGACTTAGAAATCCCAATAATATAATGTACTAGTATAGAGCTAAGTTCACTAAATTCATACTATTATAATAATGCTAGTTGCTAATTTTACAAAATTAAACAGCACGTACGTTTAAGGAGGAGTGGCCTTTCCTCCTTTTTTGTAGGATTTTATAATTCAAGTTGTGATTTTAATCTTTTATAAAAATTATATGACTCATAAGTTTATATTTTATAAACAAAGATTTATTATTTTAAATAATAATAATAAGAGAGAGTTTGCGCCAGAATACATTTTTAAAAAAAATACCTAGTCACTAGTATTGTTGATTTACTGTATGAGTGAACTTTTTAAATTTATATGTATTTGAAAGCTTATAATCACCGCCATTTATTTATAAAACATGTATGAAGATATGTGATTTATTAATATAGCGCCTTAGAATATGAACTGTAGTGTACTCATTTGAAATAGCTGGGTTGAAAGCTTCTAAAAATGTTTTGACCTTTGGAAATTTGTGATATAAGTGGCATGACATGTTGTGAAGACGTGCAAACACGCTCTCAATTTGGCCAATATTAATTTAATTCCACTTACTTAATTATCAAACTCTCTAATTCATTATACTACAATTATTAACATGTAGGTACTAAATGACCTTTCTCTTGAACTACTTGAGTACCAAGTCAAAACATTGTAAGAACTTAAAATATTATTGTTGTGTTGATTTTCATTTTATAACAAAATTACGTCTCTATAATTAGGATATTAATTTAAAGCCTGAACTTGAACTGCAATTAGGCAAGTGTTATGATTAGTCTCTGTCACTATTTTAAGTTTTGACTATTTTTTAAATACATGCAACTTGTGGCTACACTTTAAATAGAAGCCATAACGGTAGATATTGGTGCACTCAGGCCTTGTTAGAGCCCAATGTATTGCAGACGAAGGCCCAACCTGAGAGCTATTCATTTTTGAGAAAATTTTAAGAATAGCAAAGATAATAATCACATTAATGTTCTATAGCTATAGTTTTGTTATTTGCGCTTTATAGCTATATTTTATTTGCTTTTGAGCCTCTGATTTGTATGAATCGCACCACTAATTCGTCTGTGTCTATGAAAATTGTGTTTGTATATTTACTTCAATTTGTATATATATATGTATATGTTCTCTGTGTTAGGCTTGTCAATTGTGTGTGCATACATATATGAGATTTGTATATTAATATAATTTTTCATTAGCTGTTATTTGCATATGTATATGTTCTTTGTGTTATGCTTGTCAATTGTATATGTATATAAATATTTAAGCCCCAGCCAAATCGCAAGAAAAGCAAAACATTAGTTGCGAAATAGAATTAAATTAGCTATAGCATTTAATTTGATTTAAATATTTGCTATTATGTACAATTTTTCCTAACTTTAAATGTTAAAACTTTTAGTATAATGCTTATGAACGAATAGAATTTAGATGTCATTCAATAAGTAAAGCACTATTGGAACAAGATTCACAAATCACGTCCTAATAAATCCCTTCATTACACATTATTGTAGTTGAGTAACGATGGGATCTTCTGCAACTAATGACTCCTCAAACACATATATATAATTAATCAATCTCTAGAGATAGACAGGCTCGCAATAATACTATCATCGATGCCAATACATCGGAAACCGCTTCACTGTTTTTCTAACAATTGTATCACATTTTTTTCTTCAATATGTTCCAGAAAAATTACATTTTTATATTTAAAAATAATTTAATTTCAAAATCTTTCATACTTAATAAAATAATTTATGATCACATAAATATTTTAAACTTGTTTATAAATCACATGATTCAAAAGCCATCATTTTCTTCTTAAATTTATGCCCAATTGAACAGTGACATATAAATTAAGATAATAAAGTTCATTTTTCGGAAGCAAATCACATTATCAAAGTTAAATTTTAGTTAATACAGGTTGGAGATGTTAGTTAAATTTTGGTTTCCATTAGCGCGTAGGGGTAAGAAGGTCATTTTAACAGAGTGGGGGACCAAAATTTGCATTGTGCAAAAGGGCACGTGAGCAGCAACACGCACCGGTGATCGCCGTTGCAATTATCAGTTACTTTATCTTCTGCCCCTCTCTCTCTCTCTCTCTCTTCTGTGCAAGCTCAATTTCAGCACTGCTCCAAATAACTCCTTTTCATTCAACTCCATTTTTGCCGAGTTTCAACTTGCTACTATACATTCTTCCTCCACAAGCTAGCTAGCTTCGCAAATATACTTGGAAAAATCATAAAGATCTTCACTTTCACATTCATCATCGCAGTTTTCAACAATATATATCCATCAAAAACCCATACAGTACGCATTTCCTCCATAACTAGGGTTCCTGTTCCTTTTCAGATACACAGGTATGAAAAACAAGATTTTAATTTTCTCTCATTGTTTTCATCTTCTTCTTCTTCTTTTTTTCATAGTTTTTTCTGTTTCACATGCATGTGATCTCTGTGTATGCGATGTTTGTGTGTCTGTATAGACGTGTTAGGGATGATTGTTAGGGTTTCTTTCTTTTCATGCTTGAATTTTATTCCAAGAAATTAAACCATCTTAGCTAGCTTGTTGTTTTCTCGGGGGGAAAAATGAACAGTGGAGTTGATCTAGGGCTAAATAAAAAAAATATGAAGTTTAAGTTCTAGAAACTGGATCGATCAAGTTACTTTTGAAATCGCAACTTTTTTCATGTGTTTATTATCTTTGTAAGCTATAATCTCCAAAACAAAAGCAAAAAGATTACTTCTTCTTGTTTTGATATGAATATGAATTCATGAATCAGTAATCTGCGATTTTTCCGTAAGTTCACAGCTTTTTTCTGATCGATCAGTTTAGTCAAAAAGCACTGGGTTTTTTTTCACTTTTTATCAGTTCGTTTAATTTGTGTTGGATGAATATACATAAATTAAATTGGCGTATATAGGAGAGAAAACATGGTGAGTGTACTGAAAGACTGCGGATAGCGCAGTTCATGTCTGAGTATATATCTGTTTTGAGTTTTTTTATCTTTTTGCTTTTCAGCCGCTTTGTTTAATGCATTACTATACATGGAATTCTTCATTTCTGGAAAACCCTAATGACAGCAGTTGATCAACTTTTTGAATTTGAACCCCCAAAACTCCCAACTTTTAATGCAAATTAATCATTAGCGTTATTAATTGCTCATATATTTCGTTTACAGATAATGACAATGGAAACTTACTACAGAAAAAGATCCAGAAAAATCATTCAAGCTAATATCGTAAGCTCTCTCTCTCTACTTACACATTTTCTCTCTCTTAAAAGTTGCGCATTTCGGATCAGAGACGGAATGGTTTCTGTAGCAGACAATGCAATCAGTATCTGAATATTTCCTTTTTCTGTTACACGCGCTATAAAAAGTCCACGCGCCAAAGTACTCCCTAGCTTTCAATGCGAGTGCGTGCATGTAATATATATTATACCGTGACGGCAAAAAGACAAAAAGAAATCTTCTTGATGATGATGATTGTGATTTAATTAACCCGCATGAGTGGAACGAATAAAAAAACTTAATTAAGACAATTAGGTTATTATGCATGTTAATTAATATATTTGAAGTACGTTAAAATAAAACTATTTAATTACATATAGAGAGAAAGGAAAATTGAGAGTACGTGTGTTAAATTATATATTGTAGAGAATGAAGGATAAGGGTGGTGGTGTTCATATTGCAATATTACAGCTTTAATATTATATGGTACAGGAAATGGATTACCAGAAAGGGCAAAAGCAAAGCAGTGTCGCTGGTGCAGACACTACAGTACCAGCTTTGGCCAGACATGAAAACCAACCACTTCTGCCCACATCAGAAAATCACTCTACCCTAAAACGCCACGGTACACACTCTCTCTTTTCTCTTTCTGCAGCACTAGTAGTGGAGTAATATATTTTTAGCCGCATCTGAATCAACCTTTTTACTCTTTCAAATTAATTAAGACGATCGACTTTGGGTTTCTCGGAAAATGTATTCTCATGATGATTATACCTTTTTCCACTTTTCAGCAGACGACCATGAAACTCTGGGTGCCAAGATGAACATTGAGATAGGTTCTATTTACGAGATTGATCATATCTTTTTGCCTCCAAGAACCCCAGTTCAACTCAAGTCCATCCGAGTAGCTATGGTGAAGAGAATATTTATTAATTAATTAATCCCTGATCATGAAACGGCTATATATTCATTTTTTAAAATTTTTTGATGATCAGGTGAGCGAGACAACTGCATTGAATGTGGCAGTCAGGTTCCCGAGCTTGGAGTCACTACAGACATATTTCAGCAATAGCACCCGGGAGATGTATCCAGCTTTTGACGAGAAGTTTGTCATGGGAACAGCTCTTGCTAATAAAGTGCTTCTCCGTCAAGTTCCTTCTCTCGAGTTTGCGGAGAAGAAGCATCTTCATAGCTTCTGGTTGATGAACTCGACTAATTTGGGTGGTCCTCCGAAGAGAGGAACCTGCTTCTCTCAGCTCAAGGTCAATGGAATGGTTACCTGGGGGATACGTCGCCAAGTCAAGTTTCTGGGGAGACATGAAGAAAGCAACAACACCAAGTCTTCTTCCAGTTTCGTTCAAGGAGATGAAATTCCAAAGGTGGAAGTACCTGCAAAATCTGAAGAAGATGATGAGGAGGAGGATGAAGAGGAAGAGGATGAAGTCGGTGCTGAATCATTAAAGCAGGAAGATGATGAAGAAACAGAGGAGAACGATGAGGAGGAGGAAGCTGTAACAGAGAAGACTAACAGGAACCTGAAGAGAAAAAGATATAGCTTAAGAGCAACTACAGAGAAACAGGCAAAGAAAACAAGGATTGAGATTCAAAGGCAGAAAAACAAAGTTGCCAAGAAAAACAAATGCAGGCAGTTGACAGTATACAAAGACCCCAAAGACCGTTGGTCTACAGAGAGGTAAGTAAAGCTACTGATCTATTGCATTATTCCTCTATGTATTGTAGTTTCTGGAAAAAAACAATTCTGTCTTTAATTTCTAATGTCTTTACTCAAGGTACAAGTCAGCGGAGAAGAACTTAATGGAGGTGATGAAGGCAAAGAGTGCAACAGCTTCTAACCCAATTCTCCGGCCAGAGTTGAGAGCAGAGGCACGGAAGAGCATTGGAGATACCGGCCTGTTGGATCATCTGCTCAAGCACATGGCCGGTAAGATAGCACCTGGAGGAACTGAACGTTTTCGCCGCCGCCACAATGCTGAGGGTGCAATGGAGTATTGGTTGGAGAGTGCTGACCTAGTTAACATCAGGAAGGAGGCCGGTGTTAATGATCCTTATTGGATTCCCCCACCTGGTTGGGAGCTTGGAGACTCCCCCACTCAACACCCTGTCTGTGCCCAGGAATTTAGGAACCTGAAAAATGAGATTTTTGTACTCAAAAGGTTAGCTGAAAATGCTATTAATACACTAGTTTTCAAAGTGCATGTCCATGTCACAGAAAGAAAAGTTTGTTTTATGGTTGTTCTTGTCGAGCTCTGATGATTTTGTTATATCTGTCAATGTTGGTCGTAAAACAGAGACTGGGAGGATATGGTGATTTCCAAGAAACAGTTGGAAGTAGAAGTTGGAAAGCTGAAAAGGTGAATGTACTGGTGATTCTATACTGTAATTTTAAGCTTTTACATTGGTGATATATAAACATCGACGGCTGTGTTTTTATTTGAGCAGAAAGATTGAGGAGCTTGAATTGAAGAAGAAGCAACAAGAAACCAAAGCTATTGAGACTTCAAGGAAAGCTATTCCATCAATGGTATTTATGTCCAAAAGCCAAAAGTTTGTCATTTCAGTGGTTTCCAAATTAAAACTTAACCCGTTTGGTAATTATACTTCATGTTCTGTTTCTGTGGCAGGAAAAGTGCAAGAAACAATTAATGATAGCCAATTCAGATTTCATGGCAAAAATGGAGGTATTCTAATTGATCAACCTATATGTATGTTATTGCCTTGCATATGGAATTAGATGCAATTCACACTTCCATAGTTTCATATTATGCTGTAACTCACATTTGAGATACCCAACTCAATCATTTCTGATGTCTCTAATCTAATACATCAAAAAATGCACTATTTTCCCTCTATGGTTCTGTGAGTTTTTATTTCTGGTTAGGATGAAGGGGAAAGGGAGAAGTGGGGCTTAATTATGTTTGATTAGTGAGGAAGTAGAGATTCATTGTACTGTAGAAGTGGTGATATTTTTAGTACTAATAATTTCTGTGGACTGTTAAATGTTAATTGGGTGATGAATACAGGAGAAATTTCTGAACCTGGTGTCTAAACTGGAAGAAAAAGATAAGGCGATCACGACATTAATGTTGTCGGCTGAACAATTTGCTGAAGTTAAGAGAAAGGAAGTGGAACAAGGAAGTGAGAAACAGGGAGTGCAAGCAGTGGATGTAGCAATGGAGAGATCAAATGATCAGAGCAAGGAGGTAACAGCAATTAACCCCAGAAAAGCAAAAAATACTCCCCCAGCAGCTGAGGGAAAAGCTGCCAAGATACAAAGGCTTAAGAGTGGCTTCAGACTGTGCAAACCCCAGGGTAGTTTCCTTTGGCCAAACATGGTCCGCAAGAGTAGTGGTTGTAACATGTCCCCTCAGGTTGTGGTCCAGGTTGAAGATCTTCATATGGTCCAAACACCACCCTCAGTCTCCTCTTCTACTGCCATAGCTCCTCCTTCATTGCTGCCTTATACTAATAATTTTCATAACAACAACCTAGCTTCCCCTGTCAAGCCTGTCCCTGAAAGACGAGCAGTCACTGTTACTGTCTCCACCATATCTAGTGAAACTTGCTATGAAGCTGGGGATAACATGATGAACTACTCAACTGGAAACAAGACAACTACTCTCATCAACTTAAATGATGTCCCTCATAACGTTAGTGAGGGATTTCGCCAAGCCCCAACATCAAGACAAACTATAACCACGACAACTACTGTCACACCTCATGTGAGTATCATGTATCCTATCTCTATCTCTCAGTCTGCACTCAATCTAATTAACTATTTATGTTCTTGATAATTGAATGCCACTTTAATTCTCTGTGTGTATGTTACTCAAGACATTCTCCTCTCCGGTGAAGGGAGTCAAGATGAGTAAAGCACGGCAAGCTTCAGGGGATGACAGGGCTAGCCAGGTTAGCATCAGCAGGAAGGAGTACGGTCATCAACAAGCAAGCAAATGCTGTTCTTCATCTGCCACATCCTTGCCCCAGGGAGCTGCTAGTTGGTTAGTTCTGGCTACTCCAAGAAACACTGCCTCAGATGAGTCCATCATTTAGGGGAACTAAATAGAGTACTAGTAGTAGTAACTAAGACTATTAGGTCCTTGTTTCTAAGCATAAGTTGAAGATGCTGTTTTTTTTTTGGCCTCAATCGAGTTGCTTTTCCAGTGGATGCTTGCTTACCTTCTAATGGTATCGATAGGAATCTATATCACACGATAAGTGTATGTTTAATTCTCAGTATATTCGCGTTCCCTATCCCACGTAATAGAAAAATTGATCTGATGTATTTTCTTTCCATAGTTGAATTGTTGAATATACAGGTATCTAGTACATTACGTCTCAACTGCTGTATGATGAAATTATTATTAACAGAAATAACGAAAACAAGGCATTCAAGGCATCTTTTTTTTTTTGCTGGGTTGAACCAGTAGATGATGCATTTTAAAGAAAAAATAGTTGAGCATTTCATATCTATCCTCGAGTTACAGTAGGAGAAATATCTGATTTGAATTAAAATAACACTTTGACAAAATGAATACGCAATGATTTATGGCAATAAATTTGTCATTTAAACCAGCAAGTGACTGAGAACAGACTTCATACCCTTCCTCAATAGGGTGCCAAAAATAGCAGTAGTAATTGAATTTCAGTAACTGCTAGATTTCATCTTTTCAGAAGGGGCAAAAAACATGTAAATAAATGCACAAGAAGGCATCAGTTTCATTAATTGCATATTTATTGTACAAAAAATAAAACCTGCTAAATTTGTATTTCAATGATATAGACATTAAAAGTCACTCTTGTGCATATAAATGTCTTTAATAATTGCGTTTCATATTAATATATATAACTAGAGACGGGCATTCCAGTTGGTGCAGTAGAATCCGATCTCACTGAAGTTGACAGGTCGAGAATATCATCTAAAGTGTGAACTGCACTCAGTGTTATCCTTAACCTGAGTTCGTTTGAGTTCAACAGTACAAAATATCTAAATGTATGTGTAAGATATCGAGGAAATTTGCAAGAAAGCAACCAAAAATTCCACACAATCAAGTACAAAACACCCCAACACTAGGATTAGAGAGTATAAAGAAAGTAGTCGTCGCTCGCTGCATTTCTCACTAGAAGGGAAAATGAAAGGACTTGTCCCGTTAAATCACGGAAATCTTGCATTCCATTCCAAATAGCTCTTCTACGCCACATCTCCTTTTTTGCCACATACAACAGCAGCTACATCATTAACAATCTATAAATAAACTCGGAGTTCAGTTTTTCATCCCCATATTCATCTTTAATAGGTAACGAAGAAAACCTTGTCTACAAATATGGACATTTAAAGTACTAGATACTCATACATTTCTTGCACCCTGTCAGTTGAGAGACCAGGGTGCTAATTACACCAGAAGAAAAAAAAGGTGATTTTTCCCCACCTATCTAAGTTTTGGTGGGAAGAGTAGTTACTCGATGCCTGCACTAGTGGAAGGTACGGAAAAATAGTTGAGGTTCATGCAAACTGGTTCGAATATCACCATTATTTAAGTAAAAAAAAATAGCAAGGAAGGATGGAGAAAGTATCCACTTCTCTCTGCTAATAGATGAGATACAAAAACAAATACTGTGATCTCTGATCAGTAAGATGGCCTCAAATAAGAGCAATAGCATAATCTCCCATTCTGATAAATAGATTCACCATGGGCAGCACAGCAGTAATTACAGGCACCGGGGTAGAAGTTGAAAATAGGAAAGAGTGCCTCTTAATTGTATCAATTGCTTCCATTTCTTGCTGCTCATTTAGCATTTCAACCCCAAAAAGGAGTATTGTAAATTCAAAATAATGGTCAACATAACTATATATCTAACCTACCTTGTAGTCCAATTTTTTGTGATAACTGAATTTCTTTATTTTTTTTGTTCCTCTCAAAGTAAAGGCACCTATGAATTATGATCATTGGATTGTTCAATATATATGTGCTGCTAGTTGAGGGAGAACTCAACATGTATATATATAATAGAAATGGAAGCAAATACAACAGACAATGTATTATATTGGCTTTTGCATGGATAGATATCTTCAACTCAAGTTTCAGGGATATAGAACCAAGTATTATGTGTGTACCATACAAATAAAGGTAAGCAAAGCCAACTAGTTGAAGTTCTCATGACTAGCACCAAAGTGTTATTCAATTGTTATCTGGCATCAATGTTGGGACTCTCAGTAGTGCATAAAAATGTTTTGCTCCTAAATACAAGTCTGGCGTCCATAAAGAAAATTAATGAACATGAGATAAGATACATGCAGGCAGTACTTGACAACATTAAATCAGATAGCATATGCATCAAGTTTCCTCTGTTCTTCCAACAGTTGTACCTGCCTGCTATGTATCCACCATGGCAAATGTTCACCAGAATGAAAGATATGACAAGGAAAACCCGTAGCCGCTATCCTTTGGGTGCGCACAGGGTAAAAACCCCGCGCAATTAACTCGCAAACCACACAAGAGAGGCAACCCGCACTAGGCAAGCCTGGTGTGACGAGCTCGACCCAGAAGGCAAACTCCTTACTTTCGTTGGCAAAGTGTTTCGAACTTGAGACCTTCGATATGAAAGTCCCAAACCTAAACCACATGGCCACCCTTATAAATGTTTTTTTCCTCACAATTCATTTCTAACCATTATTTTGGGCCCAAATGCTACATGTCCTCTGTTAATTCGTCACTTTGCTATGTCATTGCTCATTGGCGAGTGTACACACTTTATATTTTCAGTTAGTTGTCAAAAAAGTGTATAATAGGTATATCTTGAGACCATACATTCTTCCCCTAAAACCAGAAAGAAATTGACTCGAATATACACTTTTTGTTCAATATTATTGGTTCAATTATTGATTTTACTTGCTTCTTAAAAAAACTCTAAATAAAATGGTAACTTTACTATCTCACCTTTGAATATACTAAATACAATGTCTTGAAAAATGTAATAGAGAAATGACTATAGTTAACGGTAGGGGTGTATATGGTCGGGTTGGTTCGGGTTTTTCAAATATCAAACCAAATCATTTGTATCGGACCAAACCATACCAATAAAACTCGGGTTTTTTTCGGATTTTTTCGAGTTTTTCCGGTAAAGTATTCATACAAACATATAATTTACTTGTATTTCAAATATTTCTTTAGTCCTACCAAAATATAACTATCTAAGGTGTTTCTTAAAAAAAACACAAAATATGATATGATTAATAACACTAAATATCCAACAATAATAATAATAATAATGAAATCGCGTATTCACGTAAAACAAATACTGCAAATTAACAAGTCATAAGTAAAATGATCATAATTTAAAAGTACTAAATCATGCTAAAATAAGTTCAATAAGTATTAGTTACATGACTAAATATTAAAGGAAATTAAAATTAGATTATGTATTTTAATTGTCTAAACCAATGTAAAACTAAAGAACAAATATTCAATATTATTGTCATTCTTAGTGTTGAATTGATTTTCTTTTTGCATTAGTATTAATTTGATTTTGATTTAAGCTTTAT
>JAJOOS010023098.1:0-22811 GCA_029582725.1 Solanum chiquidenum | reverse complement strand
TTATATATACTTAAAGATATAGAAATAATTGAATTAAGAAGAACTATATGGGAAAAAATATTTGATGACTACGAATTAGGAGATATATTAAATCAAGAATGGTATGAAATAGATTTACAAGATATATACTTAGATAATAAATGAATAGAATAGTACGATTTAGAAATAAATTCAGATTAAAATGAATTATGAATATTTACAATATTGGATAACAGCTATGGAAGAAATAAAACTATTAGAACAATTAATGGAAAATAATTTACATATGTACCGAAGAACCCAAGATATGTTATATCTATAATATATCATAAATAATATTAAAGAAATATCAAGATTAACACCCTTGAAAAAAGAATATTATAATAAAATATGGCTAGTTAATACCTCACCTACCACACTACCACCTACCACACTACCACAAATATGAATTCCTCAACTACCAGTTCCGCACCCACGGAAACCAAAGCATTAAACGTCATGTTCACCATTAGATATCACCTATGTTTCATACCACAAATGGCCCTCACGCCAAGGAATGGTCCGCAAAATCAACTCAACAGATTGACTATAATTTATGGACTTTGACAACACATAACCCTCTCACTCAAAAAGAACATCTCACATGCATGCACTGAGAACCATAAGCTTGCCCATTATGTACATCTCCATTTATTAGGCGTGCCTTGCAAAGAATCAAATAGGGCTTTTCTAGGTTGTAATGTCGGCTAAAGGACGGGTAGGAATAAGTATATAATAGTGACTTACACTTACCTAAGCACTTTGCACTTTAAGACATCATCATCCCTTTCTTCATTTATCAGCCCCCTCTCTACATTACTATCACCCATGATTCACATCACTTCGCAAATTGCCCCTCATTTCTTTTATTCAGAAAACCAACTTTTTTTTCATTTACTAAGGACCTTGCTATTAGCCTGTAACCATTTCAGGCTGCTTATTCACTTACAATTTTACTCAATCCACCAGAGGTTATACTACAGTGCTTAGGCAAGTAGGATGCAAACAACTTAGGGATTCAATAAAATGGTCTAGGGTGAAAATGCGGCTATCAATAAAAGGCAACAGGCTTAACACGCTATGAGTGATAGTATATGAAAAAGGATAACTTATTGAACATATTCAAGAAGGCATATTATCATTTCCTACACAAAGCAACACTTCGATTTTGCTTCAATAACATGCCAGGCAAGTTCTAGACTCAGATGAAATACACGGACAATACAATACCTTACAACTCATGGCACAAGTTATCATCAAGTCAGATCAATCACAGGCGATACAATCAGTTCATGCAAATGTTCTATTTCAGCTTAAGTGGCAGGAATTAAAATCAAGTATAAGAATTCTAATGCATCCATATATATTGCCCCACATGCTTTCATACAATCTTCTTTCGGAATTCAGGCTTCAACACACATACCATACCTACGACTCAATGACGACAATATCCCTTAAGACGGTCGTCATCCATCTATCATAGGGAAATGTGACTCAACTGCGACGACTGAATCGATCCTAGAAAGACAAAATCATTTTGTGTTTTACACGGTTCAAAGGGACTATCCTTGGCCAAAGAACCGAAAACAACCTCCAAGAAACCCAAACTGTAAAAATAAAAAAAGACAGGCATAAGACACTACCAATGTTCAAACTAATATATACAATACAGAGATAATTACACTCCACCCCAGAATTGAAATATTAGGATTGTCCCCAGTGCTAAACAAAGTCACAAAATAATAATAGAGGTAAGGTGAATCACTCTCTAATCAGTCCTCTATTGCGTCTCCGCCTTTAACCTCATCACTGGCCCGTACAGGGTCAACCTCCTCCGTGTCAAAATTGGAGTCATCATCAAAACCAGTGCACAACCTGTTCTCATCTATCGGTATATAATAATCCACAGGCTTATGGAACTCGGGATTGATGCCTAGCAATGTTTTGGCATGCGCATTCAGCGGGTACCTCCTTTCAACCTAGCCCAATTTCTCCTCAGTTGACTCCCAACATCTATTATGGTGATGCAACATCTCTAGTCTATACATATGGGCCATAATCAACTCATCGCGGCGATGGCGCTCTGAAGTAGTGAGTGGTAGACCGAACGCATTGTCAGGCCCCTTTGTCTTTGTCACATCCACTAGCGCTGGGAAAAAGGGTGCCATACAATCCAAGATCTCCTCTAATACACCTGCAGAATGGCACAACCGAGTAATGATACCTAAAAAAGCATACCTACACCCTTTGTGAACTCGGGCCTTCCTCATATAAGATTTCAACACAACACTGATATTCAACTCGGTGTTAGTCATAAAGGCATAAACAAACACTCTTTATCATGTGTGATAAATGTTTAGTACAGCCCAGGTATCAAGAAATTCATAACTATTTTCAACCAGAACCGATCTTCTCTACTCATGTGTGCATACGGAAGAGACTGGTGGAACCTCTTGGCACTGTGCTTGGTCCACTTAACCATCGACTGAGGTCCACAAAGTATGTGTCTGATGGCTCGATAAGGCGCGCGAATGGTGAATCCCGTTAACACCAAAGGGTTAGGATCAGCTGCAGTGCCCACTATTTCATTCAATACCACCGGAGTGAGGGTCACATCAACTCCCCGCACTTTCACAAAATGTGATCTCGATTCTATTGCCCAGTTAGCATAAAACTCCCTCACCACATACAAATTGCACTCAGCGGGCTCAGCAAAGATGAACTCCATATGAAGTTCTTGAATGTGCCTCGGAATTCGGGGAAACAACCTTACAAGATTGTCTCTATTGATGCACACATCGGAGAAGTAACGTGCCTCCGTGTATTTCTTCCACTAAACTTTGACCTCTTTGACCACCGTACGTATTCAAAACATCCGAGTTTGTTTGTGTGGGACTGCTGGTGCGGGTGGTACATTCCCCCTACTCCAAACTCGCTTCATTTGTCTTGAAGTTGCCACCTCCTTGCCGGGTCGCTGAGTACCTGACATGATTACCTGCAAGTACAATACATCCCGCCCAACACATATTACACATCACAATTAGAGATACAGGTGGTGCGCACATACCACCCCACACTTAGTCATATGCATTGATCCTAACTTGGTACTTAGACTTCCCAAAGGTTAACATGCACAACCCAAAACTACAACACCCCCATGCATTTAACACATTCAGATTTCACATTCAGTTACCATAAAATCAGTCAAGTACAAATGACCTCCACCTTCGACATGTACACAACAAACCCACAATCCCACACAGAAATAATAACACAGCTCTACTCAAGACTTCACACTAAAACCATCAAATTCCATGAAACAACTAATCGTACTTATCAACAATCCCCAATCATTCACTCTATGATGTTCATCCAACCCCACTTGACTCAATGCCCACATAATCTAAAACAAAGGCAATTTCTACTCAAGAATTTAAAATACCCATCAAAAACCATCATAAACCACTTCCATCTACTACCAATCACACCCCCAAATCCCCACAAAACATATACCCCAAACAACATCAACCACACTCAAGAACGCCCAACTATCGCAAGAAAACACAACAAAGTACATACCTTGGAAGTTGAATATGAGGGGAATCAAAAGAAAATGAGGAGGAATTATCTTCGCGTTACAGACTGAACCTTGAAAAATCATAAAAGGGAAAGGGAAGGGTAAATCGGTGCTAGTTTGGGAGAAGAATGGGGGATTTAGTTTAAACATTGGGGGTTAAAAATGGATTTGGTTTGGGTCTTTTAAAAGAAGACGGGTAAAACCCATCATTTTAATGAAAATGAAATTGTACTTACCTAGTCGATGACGCGACTCCATTACAGAGTCCTCTGTCTTGTGAAAATAATTTAATTCCTAGTGAAATCAAATTTTAGGTACCCCTCCATGACGCGACTCCAACACGTAACTCCCTTATTTTGATGAAACAACTGAATTCTCGCCAAAACAAAAAAAATCTGAACTACTCCACGACACGTCATGGTTTCTTATTCATGTTCCCTGCATATTTAAAGCACAACACTTATGAATGTAAACCCGATGGGTTGCCTCAGATCCAACGCCTTAATTTTTGTCGTGGCACGACTCATTTTTTTGTAGTTTCTTGATATAACACATAGTTTTTTACTAATTCCTACAAATTGAAATTACACAAAAAAGAACAAAAAAATCCTATCTATTACATGTTGTCACAGGTTGCCTCTCGTGTAGCACCTTATTTAACATCACGGTACGACCCAACTCATGACTCCCTCATCATTCAAGTTGAGCATTTCTTGCTCACGATCGATGTTATTCCCGAAGGAATGCTTCACTCTCTGCCCATTTACAAGAAATGGGGAGCTCTTGTCCTTATTTATCAACTTCACAGCTCCATGTTGTGTCTTTCTCACCACCTCAAATGGCTCACTCAACTTTTCGGGAAACAACTTCAGCCTTGAATTGAATAATAAAACCAATTTGCCAGGCTCAAAGGTGCAGACACAATATGCATGTCATGCCACTTCTTGGTCTTTTCTTTATACATCTTGGCATTTTCATAGGCGTGGAGCCTGAATTCTTCTAGCTCTTGCAATTGTGTTAATCTTCTCTTACTTGCCAGTTCAGGATCTAGATTCAACTTCTTTATGGCTCAGTATGATTGATGCTCCAGTTCTGCTGGAAGGTGACATGCTTTCCCAAACACTATTCAATAGGGAGAAGTCCCTATTGGAGTCTTGTATGCATTCCTGTATGCCCACAAAACATCATCTAACTTGTCAGCCTAATATTTCCATTGTGCATTCACAGTCTTCTACAATATTTTCTTCACTTTCCTATTGGACACTTCCACTTGACTGCTAGTCTGAGGATGATAGGATGTGGCTACCTTGTGTCAGATTCCATACTTGGCCAACAAATTTTGCATCGAACTATTGATGAAATGATTACCTCCATTGCTTATCATGGTCCATGGAGTTCCGAACCTGGTGAAAATATGTTTCCTGATGAAATTTACCACCACCTTCACATCATTCGTAGGTAAGGCAACAACCTCAACCCACTTGGACACATAATCTATTGCTACTAGTATGTACTGGTGCTCATTGGAAGCTGGAAACGGTCCCATGAAATCTATCCCACACACATCAAAGATTTCGACCTCTAAGATGTTACTTAACGGCATATCATGCCTTTTTGAGATAGTGCCAATTCTCTGACATTGATCACAACCCTTCACAAAAATTGCAGCATCTTTAAATAAAGTAGGCCAAAAGAAACCAGATTTCAATACCTTATGCATCGTGCACTCGCCTCTGTTGTGCCCACCATATGGTAATGAGTGACAACTCTCCAATACTTGCATCGCCTCCTTTTCTGGTATACAACTTCGCACCACCTGATCAGGTCCCTGCTTGAATAAGAAAGGCGCATCCCATATATAAAACCTCGCCTCATGTTTCAGCTTTTGTTTCTTATGTGTTGAAACCCCAGGTGGAAATAAACCACTTACCAGAAAGTTTACAATATAAGCATACCAGGGTACTTGTGCAATGTCCAGAACTAGCAATTGCTCATTAGGGAATTCTTCACGAATCTTTTCTTGATTCCTCACATGAGATGAGTCCTCCAATCTTGACAAATGATCAGTTATATGATTCTCAGTCCCTTTCCTAACTTTAATTTCTAGATCAAACTCTTGAAGGAGTAGTATCCATCTAATCAACCTCGAATATGCGTCCTTCTTGTTAAATAAATACCTGATCGCAACATGATCAGTTCACACAACAACCTTGGTTCCCACCAAGTAAAATCTGAACTTATCAAAAGAAAAAACTAGCGCGAGCATCTCCTTATCTGTGGAAGTGTAGTTTGATTGTGCTGCATTAAGAGTCTTGCTAGGATAATAGATGGAGTGAAACATCTTATCCTTTCACTAGCGTAACACTGCACCAACAATTGTAACGATGGCATCACACATGAGCTTGAAGGGTAGCTCCCAGTTCGGAGCAATCAAAATAGGAGCTTCGATAAACTTCTTCTTCAATAGCTCAAAAAGCTTGCAAAAAACTTTCATCAAATGCAAATTTCACCTCCTTTTCCAATAAACTTCACATGGGTCTTACAGTCTTGGTAAAATCCTTGATGAATCTTCTATAAAACCCGGCATGTCAAAGAAAAATTTAGACTCCCTTAACAATGATGGGTGGTGGCAGCTTCTTAATGACCACCACCTCATCTTTATCAACTTCCATGCCATTTCTTGAGATTTTGTGCCCCAGTACAATCCCTTCTCAAACCAGGAAGTAGCACTTCTCCCAATTCAACACCAGATTCGTCTCCTCACACCTTGCAAGAACCATGTCAAGATTATGCACATAAAGGTCAAAGGACTCACCGACTACAGAGAAGTTGTCCATAAATACCTTAACAAAATCCTCTACCATATCGTGGAAGATTTACATCATGCATCTTTGGGATGTAGTTGGTGCATTGCACAATCCAAGTGGCATGTGTTTGAACGCATAGGTGACATATGGACAAGTCGAGATTGTCTTTTCTTGATCCTCTTTTGCAATTACTATCTGATTGTAGCCTGAGTAGCCATCCAAGAAGAAATAATATTCTTTTCCTGCTATTCTGTCCAACATCTAATCAATGAACGACACAGGATAATGGTCCTCCCTAGTGGGATCATTCAACTTTCTATAGTCCATGCAAATACTCGTAGAGATCAGTTCAGTCTTCTCATTCATCACCACTGTCATACTGCCCTTTTTGTGCACACATTGTACATAACTCACCAATTTACTGTCAGATATGGGGTACACTATCCCTGTATCTAGCCACTTGATCACCTTTTTCCTTACCACATCTTTCATGACTGGATTGAGTCTACATTGGTATTATCCACTCGGCTTGTGACCTTCCTCTATGTAGATCTTATGCATACACAAAGTTGGACTTATCCCATGAATGTTAGAAATCTGCCAACCAAGAGCTACTTTTCTCTTCCTCAGTATACTTAGTGCTGCTTCAACCTATGGTTCAGACAAATTTGCAGACAAAATAACAGGTAAGGTCTTATATTCATCGAAAAAAAGCATACCTTAGGTGGGCTGGCAATGTTTTTAGCTCCAATTTGGGTGCTTCTTCAATGGAAGGCTTGGGTGGAGAATCTAACACCCTATTCAACGGCTTGTAGTGATCTCTTGATATGCCCACACTCGACACATCCATAAACTACATCATTTATTATGCTTTGAGATCCTCATAAATATCATGCCCCACTAACACACGCTCTAGAGGGTCCTTGGATGCAATATAATAAGATTTTGGTCCAAAATATATTACTGTTATAGCAGACAACTCTTCATACATAGCAGGCAGTTTCAATGCCTTATATACATCAAACACTTCCACTTTGTCATGTGCCCGCATAGTTAATTGACCGACTGCTACATCTATCAAAGAACGCCATGTGGCCAAGAAATGTCTTCCAAGGAAAAACAGAACCTTAGGATTTGGCTCAAAGTTTAGTACCACAAAATCCACTGGGAATATCAAGGATCCCACCTTGACCAAGACATCCTCCACAACACCCTATGGTCTAGCCACTGACCGATCTGCCAACTGCAAGATAATGGTGGTGGGTTAACAACTACCTAACCCCAATTTTTTGTACAATCATGTTGGCATCAGGTTTATACGCGCTCCGAGGTCACACAACCCTCTTGCATAGATGTTATACACTATGGTGATCTAAACCTTAGAGTTTCTCGAATCTTTCAGTTTTGTGGGCAACTTATTTTGGATTCAGGAGTTGCCCTCTTCAGTAAGTGCCACAGTTTCATATTCTGTCAGCCTCCTCTTATTTGCCACGATCTCCTTCACATACATTAAAAACCTAGGTTTACCTTACAAAACATATACTTGGGGTAAGTTAATGTCAACTTGTTTAAATAGAGAGAGAAACTTACCAAATTATTCATCCTCATTTTATTTTTTAAACTTCTGAGGAAATGGTGGAGGTAGTTTTACTATTGGTTGAACTCTTTTTTCTTGTGCAACAATCTAAATCTACTTAAGTTCACCCTCTTTGCTTTCATATTCAACATTTTGCTTCTTCGGAGCCAACTCCTCCCACGGCAACACACTTTGCGTCCATACAACATTTACTTTCCTGGGATTTGAATCCGTATTTCTCGGTAAACCTTCTTGAGGTCTTGAGTTTTGAGCACTAGAAAAATGCCCAAATTGTTTCTCCAGGTTCTGGGTTGTTAACTGATTAATCTCACATCAGCGGCTAGTTGAGCTTGATCGGCCATAATCTTCTTCACATTTCCTTAGTGCTCATGCTACTTTGCTGATTACTAAGCTGACCTCATTGGCCCTGCTTTTGATAACCATGCGCATTCCCCTGGGGTCGATATTGGTTCTGACCTTGCATCTGATTTTGATTTCCTCCCTAGGAAAAATTTGAATGATTTCGCCAAGTAGGATTGTAGGACTTACCATAATTCTAATGACCTCCTCCACGCTGTACATTTCCTACAAAGTTGAGAGAATATGGGTTTACCCCATATACCTTTGCATTATGGTCTCCACCTCCGCAAATCTCACACCATTTAGGTGGTTGTTGAACCGATTATACCTGAGCTGGCTTTTTGTCCTAACGACAGATTGCTGAAGTGCTTGTTCATCATATTCTGCATTGCATCAATTTAGGCAGTGAAAGATGTAATTGCATCTACTTCCATCATCCCACCAGACTTTTGCACTACTGGTTTGACTCCTCCTCCATTCCACTTGAGGTTACCCTGTGAAATCCTATTTAGCAAGGTGAGCAACTCAGTATAAGTCTTCTCCAAAGTATGTCCACATGCAACTGAATCAAGTAAAATTTTGGTGTTGGGCTCCAACCCTTCAATGAAAGCGTGGACCAACACCTCATTAGCCTAATGATGGTGCGGACAGCTCAACAACATCGATTTAAATATGTCCCAAGCTTGGTACAAGTTCTCTCCTCCTTTTTGTCGAAAGCTCAATATGTCACTCCTTAACTTAGATGTTTTCCCATATGGGAAAAACCTTATTAGAAACTTTCAGGCAAGATCATCCCATGATATTATGGAGTTTGCGGGCTCAGAACTCAACCATCTTTTTGCTTCCCCTAAAAGAGAAAACGGAAATAAGGCGAGCCTCATGTAATCAAAGTTCACTCCAGTTGGAGTGGAGTGTAAGTGGCACTAATTTTGAGGAAATTTTGGATATGAACTTGTGGATCCTCATGCGATAAACCAGTGAACTGTCAATTTGTGTGCAATAGTTGCACCATTCTCTACTTTAGTTCAAATCTTCTGCCAACTTCACGTATCTGACTGCATGAATTAACACTAGTGGTACGTGTGATCGCAACATCTCTCACTTTCATATCAGAAATCACTACAATTTCTTCTTGTTCAGCCCTTTCTACCAGAGTTAATGGTTCACTAGCAACAAGAGAGACTGGGTAAGTGAGTCTTGTTTGCCTTCTCTAGTAATGAATAAATCTTTCTGGTTCAGGTAGAGGCTCCACCAAGTACTGGTCGTCTTCCAGTTTGAAAATTCAACAAAACCGGAAAAATGAATAGATAAGATCAAGTTGTCAACACTTGTTTTATAACTTTAGAAATTAAACAAATCAAATACTTTCTAATTATAAAGTCCCCCCAGCGGCACCAAAAACTTGTTGCGCCCAATCGCACACTTAAGTGTTTGTGATCGTTCAAGTATTAAAGTGGCTCTTTAATAGAGTCGGGTATCGTACCCACGGGGACTCAAGATTAAATTAATTCAATCTTTCCAATACTTTCAATTCGAAACAAGTGATATCAAGAACAACGAAATAGATGTTTCTGTAATTTAAAATCTCATTATAAGATTAAATAATGTGATTCAACTTCAATAGGGTTTGAACAATGATTGGGTGAAGTCCAGGGCTGTAGCTCACTTCAGGATATATGCATATTATCTTGTAAAATGGATAGTACTTAATTATCGAATCAATGATCACAGGGTTAATGATATGATTATGGTCTCCCAACCTCTAATCACCTATGATAATTGGCAGCCTAACTACATCGTCGAGCAGGGATAGGCTGGACCAATTATCGAGCATTACAATTTCATCCTGTCTAATAACCAAGAACGGTTTCTAGGTATATCCATATCCTAGATACAAATTAAATCTAAATATTAAGACAAAATCATGCTCCTTTTGCCCCCACATTATATCCTTATATCCCTCTCCCGAGTTCAATTCAGGCAAGATGTTTATTTTAGTGGTGATCAAGCACGAAATACAGAAACAAGAACAAAAGATTGATTCATGTGATAATTAACTTCAATAAGATATAATCATCCAGTAGTCACAATCCTAGAACTAGGGAAATTAGCTACTCAAATTAAGATTCTAAATTATGCAATGTTTAAATAACATTAAGAGATCGAAAATAGAAGAGTTAAGAAATGAACCCTAAGAATAGATGAAAAAGCTCCTAAAGTCGTCGTTCTTCAAAACCCAAAAAAAGAATAATTAATAAAACAAAATTTGAGTCTATTTATATTTAGTTGAAACCGGCCAAATCTGGCACCAGGGTCCACGACACGGAGAGCTTTCTAAAATCCAGTTATTAGCGAACCTCTCTTCTCCGCGATGCGTGCATGATACAGAGTCTTCTACCTCCAACTCCATTCCACAAAAAAAAATCCTTCTCCGTGATGCGGAGAGGATACGGATATGACTTTTTCTTCATTTTTCTTTCTCCTTTCTTGTTGCTCTTTTACTTGGATCCTCTCATGCTTCCCAATGCCTCTTTCCGTGCTCGTTTCTTCATTTAAGCTCACCTACGTAACTAATCATGTTGGTTAGTCTAAATGAATTCATATTACTCAACACTACTATCAATTAGTAAATAATGATTCCGAAATTGGCCATAATGCGGGTGTTATTTGGTTCTTAAGCATGCAAATATGCCCAAGATCATAATGCACCAACAACTTTCCAGAGGTCTACGATGTCCATCTTATCGAACATGGTAGAGGACACTTTAGAAGTGTTCATGGATGATTTCTCTGTGGTAGGTGACACATATGATGATTGTTTGTTGAATCTTAGCAGGGAATTATAGAGATGAGAGGAGGCTAATTTGGTACTTAACTAGGAGAAATGTCATTTTATGGTTAATAAAGGTATAGTCCTAGGCCACAAGGTGTAGCAGAAGGAACTAGAGGTAGATAAAACGAAGATTGAGGTAATTGAAAAGTTGCCTCTGCCTATTTATGTGAAAGGTATTTGAATTTTTTTGGATCATGTAGGATTCTGTAGGCGATTCATCAAGGATTTCTCCAAAATTGCACACCCCTTGTGTAATTTGTTGGAGAAAGAGGTGAAATTTTCCTTTGATGATGCATACTTAAAAGCCTTTGAGTGCCTAAAAGAGAAGCTGGTATCTTCTCTAGTAATCATTGGCTTGGATTGGTCGGAACCATTTGAGGTGATGTGTGATGCAAGTTGTACTGCTATGGGAGTTGTGTTAGGGCAGAAGCGCAACAAGATCTTCCACCCGATATACTATTCTAGAAAATTTCTAAACGGAGCACATCGCAATTACATTGTTACTTCAGGGCATACTTGTTGGGCACTAGAGTGATATTTTAAATGGATCATGCAGCACTGCGATATCTAATTACAAATAAAGATGCAAAGGAGAAATTGATAAGATGGGTCCTAGTGCTTCAAGAATTTGACTTTGAAGTCAAAGATAGAACAGGTTGTGAAAATCAGTAGGTTGATCACTTGTCTAGGTTGGAGGAAGAAAATAAAGAATAACTTGAGATAGATATAAATGACTCATTCCAAGATGAGCAAGTATTAGCTGCCACTCTTGACCTCATTCTTTGGTTGGCTGACATTGTTAATTTTCTTGTTAGTAAGTTGGTGCCTGCAGAGCTGACATTCAAACAAAGAAAGAAATTTTTCCATGTTGTTTGGAAGTATTTATGGGATGAACCCTATTTGTACAGGGTGTGTCCTGACAACATCATCAAGCAATGTGTACCTGAAACTGAGATGATGAGTATCATAGAGGCCTATCACTCCTCTGGGGTAGGTCGTCATCATGGGGGTGCACAGACTACCCACAATGTACTCCAAAGTGGGTACTTATGGCCTAGAATCCATAAGGACTCAATTGATTTAGTCAAGGGGGGTGATGTGTTCCAGACGCAAGGAGCCATCTCTCGTTGGCATTAACTACCAATGACACTTATTTTGGAGGTGGAATTTTTTTTATATATGGGGAGTTGACTTCATGGGATCATTTGTGAGCTCCTATGGGCAAACATATATACTGGTGGCAGTGGACTATGTGTCCAATTGGGTTGAGGCAGTCGCCCTGCCCAAAAATGATAGTAAAAGCATTGTTGGTTTTCTGAAGAAGAACATATTCTCAAGGTTTGGTACACTTAGAGCGATTATCGGCGATGGAGGCTCACATTTCACTAATAAAGTATTCAGTGCACTTTATGCCAAATATGGGGTTAAACAACACAAAGTGGCAACACCATATCATCCGCAAACAAGTGGCCAAGTTGAGGTATCGAACCGGAAGATCAAAGTGATATTGGAAAAAATAATGAATTCCAACCGAACATATTGGGCAAGGAAGTTGTATGATGGTCTGTGGGCATATCGGACAACTTTGAAGACACACATTGGTATGTCCCCATATCAGTTGGTGTTTGGAAAGGCATGTCATTTTCCTGTCGAGCTGGAGCATAAGGTTGTGTGGGAACTATGAAAGTTGAACCTCAGTTGGAGTGAAACAGCGAACCTAAGACTGGATCAAATAAATGAAATGGATGAATTCCATTTGAGGGCTTATGAGAGGTCTGCACTGTACAAAGAAAGGATGAAGTTGTATCATGATAAGCACATTGAGAAAAGGAGCTTCAGTCCTGGTGAACTAGTGCTACTTTTCAACTCCAGGTTTCGTCTATTTCTTGGGAAATTGAGATCCAAATGGTCTGGGCCATTCAAGGTTACTCAGGTATTTGAGTCGGGTGCGATTGAAGTTGAAAATGACAAAGGCGAGATATTCAAAGACAATGGTCAGTGAGTCAAAGCATATTTGGGAGTCCGGGAGGAGGTGGACATAGTTGAGGAATGGAAGCTTGACGAAGTCTGAGTAATTAGGTAAGATGCTTCGCGCTGCGACGTTAAATTGTGTGCTTCTTCGAAGGCAACCCAAGATTGTAAATGTAATAGGTAGTTTACATTTTAGCATATTTTTCATTTTTTTATAGTGTCACTGTGTGTTGGTGTGTGCAGGAAAGAGTTGGACAAAGAAATGAGGAGCTGGAACCAGGATGCTCTTCACGGGTATCTTTACATACCATGGTGATCTTAACGATCAACTACAAGGTTCATCTCAATCACCAGCAGCCTTAGAGGATCAACTGGAAATCGCAAAAATAGGTTCACGGAAGGATATACGGTCCGTCAGACTTTGGATGGACCGTTTAGCCTCTTGTGAACCTCAGGTTAGTTTTCTTGCCCAAGTGATGTTCACGTACACTCCCACGGACCATGGTGATATTCACGATCTTCATCACGGTCCATCATAGTTAGTCCAACAGTGCCCAGTTGACCCAACCCGATCCGCGTAAAATTAAAAGATTTTAAACGTCTTATATAGATTCCTAAGCGCCCAAGGCTGGAGTTTTCTCTCTTTTCTCTCATCTATAACTGTTTCAAAGGCTATTAAACGGTTTCTCACCGCCCATAATTTTAAAATCAATCAAAGAATCAAAACCCTAAGTTCACTAGAGTTGGAAATGAACATTGCCTTTCATCTCTTGCTTCCAAATTCGAAAGTTGAGCAATTATTGAAGTAAGTTCTTTTCCCTACTTGATATAAGTTTGATCTTATCTAGAATCAAGTTAGAACTACAATTTTTTGCTTAAGTTTGCATATTATTGCTTGATGAAGTGATTGTTAGGTTTTAATTGTGATGGGTATGTCAAAATTGATTAAAATTGATGATTAGTTTTTTATGGGTATGATTAAATTGTATGGGGTTAGTGATAGATGATGATATAAATGTGAAATTGAGTCTAAATTGTGTAAGTAAATTATACCTATGTTAGTTTTGCACCTAAGCTAGGTCGAAATTGAGAAAACATAAATGTTTGCATGTGGGTATGTTCGGAATAGACAAATATTGCTCTTATTTGAAGAATAGTTAGTGAGAGTCAGTAGATTAGTTGTATACATGTGTGAATATGTATCATAAATTTGGGGTTGTGTGATAATAATTGAATATGGGATGAGATATATCAAGAAATTAGCCCAAGTGTCCGTCCACGAGGGGCTTCACAGATTGTGTAGGGAGACACAGTCCTAGAAACCACTCGTGGTCCACACTTCGACAATGAGGTAAACACTGGCCAATTTCACAAGGGCTCAAACGGACCGTGGTTCAGTCCACGGACTGTGAACCATAACTAGTGCAGGTCACTGATGAATATAAGTACTGGCCCAATTTCACGAGAGCCGTCACGGACCGTGGTACCCACCACGATCCGTGTTGACCCCGTATAAAAAAATATTTTCTTTTCTTTGTAGTTAATCCAACTTTTCATTTTGAATACGTGGCCCTTCCCAACGATAGATTGGGTGATGGCATTCTTAAGGCAAGGCATCACGTTGTATTTACACAGTGAAAGTCTGAGTACCCATTAGTGCGTCATTTTACTTGAGTTGATTATTAATCCATTTTTTTATTTCTCAGGTACTATAGGGCCACAAAGAAAGATTGCACCGCCACATACCGCACCACCTCCCTCACCAACTCAAAGTAAAAATGTGGTAGAGTCTTGTAGACCGGAGATTTAAATTCATACTACAATTGAAGAGAACTCTCCTCGAACTACTAGATCACAGACGACGAGAGCTATTCTTCAATATACTCATTCCTAGTCTTAAGAGGAAGGTAGCAGTTCTAGGAGTGGTGAGGAATATGATAGCGGCTCTCAGGATAGTGCAACTGAACTTCAATTAAAAGTAGGAGTGGAAATTGAAACGGGAGAACAGGAAGAAGAATATGTCGAAGGAGAGGATGATGATTATAGCACCGATGTAGCGACCCTTTCGGAGGGATACTACCACTTAAACCCCAAAAACTAATTTAACACTTGTGACATTTAAAAGAGATTAATGAAGGGCATATTAATTTTAATCTAGTAGAGGAATTAAAAAAAATTAGTTAAAGAAGTGAAGCCTACCCATTTACACATTAATTTGATGCCAAACTGAAACTACGTAGAATTTTATCTTATGGCGAATGAACCCTTCCAAAATAATCTAAGAAAATAACTATCTAGGTTTTCCTGAATATTTCATCCTCCCGCTTAAAATAATATAAAAGAATATCACCAACTTCCGAGTACCAAAATTTGTCGGTTCATGCTTCACACAAACATTCAAAACAAATAGTAAATTTATATTACAAGACTTGGGTTTACACACCCCAAAAAGAACAAACCATATAGTCATACTTATATTACAACCCTTGGTGACATGATCAAATTAGCCCTCAAAATTTCATGTAAATATACAACATATAGATCATGTAGAAGTCCCAAGGTTTATACAAAATATAGATGCCTATTTGCAAAGGTGATCTTCCTTAAGGCTCTCAAAATCTCCTTCTCCAATGGCCAGCTTCATGCATCCTCTCGAACATTCCCTACGATAGAAACAACTATCGCTAAGCATATAACTTAGTGGTGCAAAAACTATAGGTTCGGAGTCCTCAGATTCACCAGGCTACCTTTCTCAAGTCACGGGCAGCACAATTGAACATAATAAATAAATCAAGTAAACAATATATAAAGAATATCAAGTTTGATATTTAAAGCTCCAAATGTCAAGAACACTCATAGCACCATTTTCCAAGAGATTCAATAACAAGGCTCGCCCAATATATACATCATGTCATCTCACCAAGCACAAGCCGGTATCAGGAAGGGCCAACGCCCTGTATCAAGAAGGGTCAAAGACCAATAATCAAGAGAACCAAGAACCATATTAAAAATGGCTTTCTAGTTCATACTTATGATGGACAACTTCCATTTGTAAGACGGATTAAAATCCAGAGTCAAGATGGCAAATGATCCGAATCAAGAGGCATGCCAATAGTGACAAAGTCACAGCCACAAGAAGTACAAGGTCCCAACAAGAGTGCCAAGTGATCAAACAATACGTACACGTGGGCGAGTTACACAAGTGTCTTTAATGTCTTAAAGGATAGCAACACGACAATACAAAGTGACAAGAGGTAACCAAGGTACCAAGATAAACTTTCAGATATACCAGCAGGTAAAAAGAGTACAAGTACAGGTTTATACACAAACCTGAGTGCTTAGCTTAGAAACAGTCCAACACAACTTCAAGAGTTCAAACTGTAGACCAACCAACGTATCAAGGTCCTCAACTTGTTCACAAGTATATACAACCTTAAAATAAAATTAAATAACTTCTTTGGTTCCTAGTAGCTCAATAATGTTGATGTAAAACAGGATTTTCATCACAAGTAAGCCTAGCCTGTACAAATACAATTATGCTCCCAAAACAGTAATTCTGGCCAACAAAGTACTACATGTCGCAACTTAGATTTGAAATGGAAAACGGAAAAACTGGACTTTATATTCTGCATAAAAGATGTAGGTACAGCTCTTAAGCTTGCAAATAATCAAGAATCACCGAAAAATATATTTCGTACAAAAAGATATTACCAAAACACTAACAGTTGATCATACAGGATTTCTAATTTCGAAATCTGGACAGAACTTCTCCTATGTTGCGTCCCATATTTTGTATTCATAGCAGCTAAATTAGAGTTTTACATAAACATAAGAATTGTAGGTATACGAAATAGCTTCCCAAATCATATTTATTCACCGAAATATGAATTCTAGAGAATGAGATATTCCATAGGTACTAAACACTACTTAGCTCAAAAATAGATTTCGACTACTCAGCAAAGAGAAGGGTGTTTCTCGAATTCCAGCCAAAAGGACCAAGACTTTCTTGAAATTTTGTGAGTAATATTGTTACAGGAAGTTCTACAAGTTTCTTAGAGTTAAAGGACACGAATTCTTATAGAGGAGGTGTGAAATTATATGTTATAAAAGTGATATTTATCACTTACTAGATACAGCCAAAAGTCAAAGGTTGGATGCCCAAAAGTAAAAGGTGTGTTGCCCAAAAGTATACATATATACCAATATGTATATACCTCACCTCCCTTTCAAGTTATAGATAATTCCAACTAGAATATTACGCAAATACCCCAATACAATCCCTTAAATTACGATCACAATTTATGTTAAGCAAGTTTGCAAATATCACAACATTTCAAGTTCCCAAAATGAGAGTAAAACATATTGTAGTAATTAAGCAATGGTGTATTGACAATGGACTCTTGGTTAGTAACTAGGGGTGTTACAACCGAGGCCACGATGATCCAATATGTTCACCAACAAAAAGTTGACCTACTGGTGAAACAACAATTAATTGATTGCTATCGTTTTATGTGGACTGTGGACAGGTCAGAGGATTTCTTCAAAAATGGGATAGTGTCCAAGTCGGGTGGTTTTAGTGGAAGATCAGTCATACCTAAGACTAGAGTAGTGACATTGGATATCCAGGCATTTATGGATACCTAATAGGTCTTCAAAATGCATAAATTTGAATGGACGAACAACACACCTGGAGAGTTTTCCTGCCACATTACCACAAAATTATATGCCTCATATGCAGCCGCATTGATGAATTTTGCTGCAGATACTGAAACAACAAAAAGGGGGAAGAAAACAGTTGCTAGCACATGGGAAACACTTAATTCAGTAGTGGATAGAGGCCAGTCCATGGATATTTCTAAAGACACAATCAACAGGGTGCTACATGGTCCAAAACATACAACACCACCCTCAGTTGGCATGTTTGAAAGTAAGAACCATGCAGTGACAAGTGATACTGAGATGGAGGATCTGACTTCGAGGGAGTAGATAATGCGTTGGATTGCTGGGTTGATTGCCTCATAAGATGAGAATGCATAATGGGTTGAAGGAACACATGTGCAGATCACTAAGGCATCACTTTCATTTTCAACCAAGGTTTGGTAGGCTGTTGTTCATGCACAGTTGTGGCCTACAACAAATGATAATACTTTGTCTCCATCCCTCACATCACCGGTCCCTGCCTCATGGATGGTTACCCAAAAAATGTAGGCCGGATTATAGCCACAGATATAGGAAAGAGCACAGAATGAGAGAGTTGGTCTACCATTTCCTGTCTGATAGGTAAACTGTACCTACAAGCCAATATTCCTCCCAATAAGCTAGTAGACAGATGGAATGAAGCATACAAGTTCACCGCGGCATCCAAAATCAAATATGTCGCCAACCATATTTTTGGTACCAAAGTTGGACCAGTGGGACCACTAGCAGTTGTACCACATGTACCGGTTGACATGCCACGAGCTGATAGTAGTAGTGAGCAGGGTGCAACTTTGCAGCCAGATGCCGGTACAACACCACCACCAGCTTCAGCCTCCAAGGCTGCAGGTACCTTCGTCACTATACCTACTATGATCTTTGAGAGATTGGTTGCAGATCAGCGGTAGAACAGGTCCATAGTCGACCATATTGTACTTAGTCTACCTCAGGTAGTAGAATGTGATGTGTTAGCTACAGAGAAGTGGATGAAGGATGAGATGCGGAAAGAGTTTGCAGTCCTAAAAGACATGATGGACGGCCTGGAGGTACATGTACAAAATCAATTACAAGCTACAAGATCAGTAACTGTTGAGGAGTTGAAGGCTCAGCTAGTTGAGATGCGAGCTGAGATTAATTAGGAAACTTGCTGAGAAGTCGGTCCATATGCCCTCTCCAGTTATGCCAGAGTCCTTGACAACTTTTGTGGTGAATTACCCAAAGAAAGATCTGGCAAGAGAAAGCAGACGGATGTGGATGCTTATGCAGAGCATCCAACAGACCTCTCTAAGGAAGAGAAACGGCAACAAAGAAATCATGCAAGAAGTCTAGGAAGAAAACTAGGAAAGAAGAAGCACTTGAGAAGCAAAGGTGAGATGTGCTGTCAGTTGGCGCTTCTGGTAGTGCGAATCCATCTCATAGTGCTAGCAGTCAACCTGACCCAGTGCTGGTCTGTGAGATTGCACTCGTTGATAAGGGTGCCGACACTACTCCGACTATCGGCTCCTAGTACACCATAGGTATGACCCCTCCTCATAGCCCTGTATTGTTTTTCTTTATTTACTTTAAGGGAAAGTCATTTTGTTTGGGGAGGGTGTGAGAAGAAACCTTTCATTTAAGTGTTAGAGTGTATGGAGGTTAGCTTTGTGTTGTGTCTTGATGAATTTGTGAAGTTTTTGTGTGTTAAGTTGTGCCGCAGCTAAGTTTTGAGCTTGTGTGTGTCTGAAATACTTACAAATATGTTCTTAGCCTGAAAGTTTGACTATTAGGCTCTTTATATGACATCCTAGATACTCACATGTTGAACATTACTAACTTGATACATAAATTGGTTAACTAAGAAACTTGAAAATGTAGTCATGTGTCATGTGCGTGTAAGGTTTGCATGATGTCTAACACTAGGTGCAAAACCTAGAACTTGCCTGAGTAGTCTTGCTAGAATATGAGAATAACTGGATAGTAAGTGATCAGTAGGCCATTTTTTTAAGCCCACTTAAAGCCAAAAATAAACAACCAAATGAAAAGCATGACCCTTGAACCCTATTTGAGCCTTGAAACTAATTTTGTTTTTACCCGTTTGATATCATATCCTTGGGTCTCTGAAGATACAATGCCACAACTTAGGCCAAAATCCTAAGTTAAGGGTGATTACTCTCCGAGCAGAAAGGAAAAGCATAAAAAGAAGGTTCACTCAGTCAGCTTTTAAAGCAAAAAGTCTAAATAGTCGCTTGATCAGGAGAAATGTGCATACAAAATTTAAAATAAAAAATAAAGGAAAAGAAAAAGAAAAAAATGTGGCTGCTGGGATGTACTAAAATGAAAAAGGAGGGAGTCGCTCAGATAAAATTGTGTGCGAATAAAACTTTGGAGAACCAAGGTATTAGTCACTCATAAAACCAAAAAGTCCATTCCCTTGCCTGAGCCTATGTTACAAGCCTAAAAAAGCCCTATTGTGATCCTATTCCAATTATTTGATTGATAGAGTGTAGAAAACAAGGGCAAGCCTGTGGTATTTTTGTTTCTAGTGTTAGATGTTCTTTGGAAGTGTGAGTACAGAACTTAGTCCCAATTATCAAGTGTGAGGGACTTCTTTGGTGTGAGGACACTTTGATTACATTTGATAGTAAAATTGTGTTGGCTGAGAATGTACACGAGCATAAGCATGGTTGACTGTGAGTAATGGGATGTCATACATTGATTCTTGCATGTTAGATAGATGGTTTTGGATACAAATTGTGTTTGAGATGGTTGTTGCATGCTAGTATTGTATCTTGGGTGTTTGAGCGTCAACTGTTTTGTTTTTCTCATCACTTGAGGACAAGTAATGATTCCAAGTTAAGGGTGTTGATGTGCCGTGAAATATTGGCACATTTGATGCTCAAAACTAAGGATTAATACTAGAATCGAGTGTATTTATGTAAGATTTGATTTGGTTTTTGAATGTCTAGACAGGTTTACACCTTGCGTGGAAAAGATGAAATAAAAGAATAAAATGAATGTACTGAAGGAAACACCATGGAGCCCAGTACATACCATCATTGTCATGACGGGCCGTCATCATGCCCGTGGTGATGATGTAGTGGGCTTGGAAATCTTGATGCTGATAACCAGTGGGAAGACCTCAAGGAGTTAGGTTTTGGTTTGTCCAAGTAAATACCATGGACACCCATACATGCCATGGTCCTCATGACTACTTGTGATGCTGATCGTTAAGGTGAACTAGTGGGAAGACCTCGAGGAGTGTTTTGGTATGGCCAAGTAAAGACCACGGACACCCAGACGGGCCATGACCCTCTTAACGGCCCGTGATGCTGATTGTGAAGGAGTTCAAGAAAAGGGGTCTCACAATGTCTAAGTTTGAGACCACTGCAGGCTTCACGCACCGTGATGCTTATAACGGACAGTCATTCCGTCCATGAAGCAGCCCGACAAGTCAGTCCTACTTCAAGTAGGACTCTTTTTAGTCAGACTATTTGAATTAATTAGGTTTAAGTTTTGTTTTATCTCATCATATGTGGAATGAGAGACTACTTTTCTATTATTCTCTACTTTTGGGTTTTGTCGATAAATATTGGATCGAGACTTAAGTTTGATTTAGTTTTTGAATATCATGCGTTCTTTGAATTTGCAAATCTTTGTAAGTGATTTCTCTTAATTTTTTCAATACTCATTTTTGCTTATTCAATTGAAAGCATGAGTCGGTAAGCACCACAACTGGGGTTGTTGGAACTATGACATTAATCTAAGTGTAGGTTCATAAAACGAGTTGAATGTGATTATTATTCACAAAACATAATTGGACTTTTGTTATTAATTCTTTCTAATAAGTGCACGCATTAGAAATTGCATGAATCTATCAATTGTTCGAGAGAATATCTATAGTTAGGAAAAAGTCAAATTAATTTGTTGGTTTGGAGTGAAAGTTTGAGTTCAAGAGAAGAGAACTTTGACACCAAAATATGCAAGGGTAAAATATGATAACACTCTAAGATCAAGAGGATCCGAGTGGAAGTTATCTAACAAGACTGAGAGATGTTAGATACATTTAGATAGCTTGTAATTTGCAAAGAAACAATCACCTGAAACTTGTTCACGAAATCTAATGTCATGGGGAACACAACCCTGGTTTTATTTCATTATCATCATAACCTTGAAGTTAAACCCCTGTTACTTGTGAAACTTGAGTAATTCAGTACTAGACTTTAGTTACTTGAAAATTACAACAAAAACTCATTTACATTCCGTAGTTACTTTCTCTAGGAAATAACAACAACAGCTTGATAAACGAGACAATCAAACTATTTCTGTAAAGAAATTCTCTGTGGGATCGACCTCAACTCGCATTGAGTTCTATAAATTGACTTCAACCATTTATACTTCTTAATTGAGATGTAAGTTTAGACATATTATATGTAATCTTTCAGAGTGATAGGTTCGTTCACCCTCACACCAATCATGAGTTTCTTGATTAAATTTCGTCCATGAAAATCCATGTATTGAGGTTCTTGATAAGTTTTCTTGAAGTTTCGTTATTTAATCTTTGTTATTGGAGTTTGATGAGTTCTTGAGGCGAGGGTTTGAGTTTGATGGTTGTTTTTCAATAGATTCTCGTTTTCTAATGTTGGCTATACGAATCTAAGAGAGTTTAGAAGAAATCAATCGGTTCTACGTGAATTAGGGCCAAAAATTGAGAAGAACAATTCATCAGAATTTTTTGGAAAAGGGTTGGGGCATCGCGCCCCCGATGCTCCAATAGGGCTGGTGTGGGGCACCAACAGTGTGCTAGAAACCAGCCCTAGTAAGGGAAGGCATGTGTAACGACTCGAAAAATGATGGATTGAAACTAGAGCCTCATATGTGAGTTTGGAGTCGAGAACTTAATGAAATGATTATATTTGAAATGACCCAAAAAGTTCTTAAAAATGTGCTTCGGAAGTTACCGGAAATTTGTTTAGCTACTTATAAAAAGATCCGTTT
>JAJOOS010023097.1:0-25268 GCA_029582725.1 Solanum chiquidenum | reverse complement strand
TGATTTCCCACACTTAACCAAATTTCCAGGTTCTAAACTTTTTCCAAAAATGACTACTTCCAATTTCAAGCTTCTTCATAATCATTTTAAATTGTCGGATGTAACACAATTAAACGAAATTACATAAAAACCCCTCATAGAACCTCATTATAAAGTCATAGGCTCTTGCTTAACCTATCATTTTCCGAGTCGTTACAGTACGGGCGACTTGCATTACCTTGAGGTCTTGGATGTGCTTATAATAAAAACTTTTAGGTCTTCCATGTGAGAGAGAGACTACTTGCCTCACATGTGTTGATCATTGATGAGGAAAAAGAAATGCAGTCGTATAAGGTTTAATAACGTTGGTTAGCTTAGTTGTGTGGCTTTCTGTACTAGAGCTCATTCCCACAATAAATATTATGGTGCTACAATCATTGATTTTTTCCTGCCTCTTCATAGTTCTGGTAATTGCTTATGCTTGTTCCTTTAGGTAGGAGACCTATCCCAGAATTTATGAGAGGATCCGTGACATCAATCTTCTAAATTGAAATCAGTATTTCAAATTATACATGAAAGATAGTTGTCTTGAAGGACCTGCAATATCTTGGAATCCATGCAGACCTAGCCAAAAATAGGGCACAAATAAAAGATTTATGTAGGCAATGTCAATTAGTTGTGATTAAGTTTTAACCATGTTAGTACATTTACTTTAGATAATGTGTTTACTAGGAGTATTTTAGTCCTGTCGAAATATAGATAACCAAATAGTACTTTTTTTTTCTTTTGCATTTTGTATAATATTGGAATTGGACTGTGATGAGCAACACAGTTAGTGAGGGTCGATCTCAGCTTGTTTTCGATTGAGTCAGGAATAGTGCATATACTTTGAGTTGTATTTCTGTTATTTGATCCCCTGGAGTTGATCTTGTTTTCATGCTTCTCAAATGTGTTTGCAGGAAGGTATGGTCAACCAGAAGAAGTTGCTGGAGTTGTGGAATTCTTGGCCATTAATCCAGCATCAAATTACATCACTGGCCAGGTTTTAATATATTATTAGCATCTATATACAACTTGTTTATGTTTGAATGCAATACTTATTGTCATTGAGGATGTTAATGTTTCAATTATATGTGTTGTAGATTTTAACTATTGATGGGGGTATGGTGATGTAAGAGGTTTTGGAAAATTACAACCTTTTGATTCCTCTTCAGCCAAATGAATGGTTGATACAGTTTTAGGTCAAATGAAGCAAGGATTTTTGTGTACTTTGTATTTCCTACTTGAGATGATTATGAAATAAATTACTGTTATTTCTGAAAAATCTTGTACTGAAAAAGACTTCTTTATTATGTAGCTATCATCAGAACCGTCTCAAGTTCAAGTGTCATTTTACAACTGAACATCATATTTACCTAATACAGACAACCTTCTTTCTGCTTTTTTCTACCATTTAAATTTGATCAGAATCTTCCATCAACAAATCTTGATTGGTCATTTTTACGCATAAGATTAGAGGTTGGCTTCAAAACACACATCGAGATTCCTAATTCAAATTCCAAGCATACCTCAGGTAGTACACACATCAAAGTTTAGGGGTGTACATGGATCGGGTTGGTTCAGGTTTTTGAAATATCAAACCAAACTATTTATGACGGGTTTTTAAATCTATAAACCAAACCAATAAATTTGGATTTTTCAATCTTAGATTTTTTTCGGGTTTTTGATTTTTTTTCCGGTAAAGTATTTATACAAGCATATAATTAACTTGTATTTCAAATATTTTCTTTAGTCTTACTAAAATCTAATTAACTCAAAAATATGATGAGTAATGACACTAAAATATTCAACAAAATAATAACGAAATCATATAAAACAAATGTTGCAAATAAATAAGTCAAAATAAAAATGATCACAATTTTAAAGTATGAATCATGCTAAAATACGTCTAAACCAATATATAACTAAAGAATAAATATTCAACATTATTGTCATTCTTCATATATGAGTTGATTTTTTTTGTTAGCAATAATATTGATTTGATTTTGATTTAAGCTTTGTTAGAATTATTAATATCTATGGAATATAATTTTTATTGGACTATTCAAAATTCTAAGTCAAACTTGAAATAATATGTTAAAACATAAAAATTATGAAAATGTATAAGAAATATTTATAAATTATATCAAAGTAAATATTTTTATGTATAAAACAATTTTTAAAAATTATATATATGATGTCCAGTGGCGGAACGAGAAATTTTATTAAGGATGTCCAAGAATAATGGTGTGTGCCTATCAAAATAGGAGGGAAAAAATATCAAAGACATAGCTTTTGTCAAGAGTGTCCAATTTTAAATATATATCATTTAAATGTAGAATTTGATATAAATAAACCCAATATAATTGGACATCCTGGGATAGCTCTAGCTACGCCCCTGATGATGTAGGGTTGATTTGGTCTTGGATTAACTTTTTAATGTTAAAATCAAACAAATCGAATATAATCGGATTTTTTTCTTCAACACCAAACAAGTCAAACTAAATCACTAATCAATTTTTTTTTAATGAATTTAACTCAATTTACGATTTGATACAAAACCCTACATCAGACTATCAACTACACATCCATTTTGATGTATTCATGTTCAACTGTTTTTATCAATTTATCGCAAATTTTGCTCCTCTATATAGATTTGGCACTAATTTTGGCTCACTTTTGCACTTAAAAGTTAAAATTAACCGACTTTTCTTAAATTATTTTTATTATTATTTATTATGTGAGATTTCTATAATTTGAAATCTCAAATTCTACTTTTTGGAGAATTTGAGATTTAAAATCATGATTTTAAATTGCAGTCCAAACGTAGCGTTTGGCCATGTGGGAGCCTGCTTTCAAGTTTTGATTTCAAATCCGTATTTGTTTATGAAATCCGCACAAATTTCAACTTCAAATAATAATTTTAAATTTTAAATTTTCCAAAAAGTAGGATATAGAATTTCATTTTTTTAAAAATGTAAAATTTAACCCCATAAGTTTATATTTTTAAAAAGAATACCCATTATTTTAAATATTCAAAGAAAAACTTATGTTCAAAGTGAAGAGATTGTTCATATCATGTGGAAGGATTATATAAAAGAATAAAACTATTGTTACTTGGTGATTTTTTATAAAATTATCTTTATTTGAATGTTTTGTAATAATATGTAATCATGAATATCTATTTATAAAAGAAACATGACGCCTTAGCCCTTTGAGATATTTTGATACTTTATTTATAAACTATTGCTATGCTCATTTGATAAGATGACATAAAAAATTAAGAATTTTAATAGTTTACAAACTATCAAGTTTTTGTATTTATAAGAAAAAGTATAATTTTTAAAAATAAATAAATTATATGCCCAAAAAAAGTTTTAATTTCAAAATCATATCCAAAAATGTCCAGCAAGATTTAAAGATAGTGAAGCAACACATAGATAGTTCAGTACTTCACGGGAGGATATATTTTTCTAAATAATTTATTGTGTCCCGCAAGATTTCTTGAGTGAAGGATCCAATAGAAAATAACTTATCTATGTTTAATGATTTTCTTAACTCGAGAAAAAATAATTTCTTAACTGAAGGAGCGGAGCTAGGTAAATCCTCTTTGCTGAAAAATTAGGGCAAATTACAGAAATCGCATACTTTTAAGGTAAAATTACAATTTATCCCTTAAAAGTTTATAATTACAGAAATCCCTCAAAACTGATACAATAATATAAGCGTTGATACATTAATCTGATGCGATACATGATACACTAATCTGATGTACATTTTATACATGATACACTAATCTGATGCGCGAGATAAAATAATATAAGCGCTGATACATTAATCTGATACGCGAAAATAAGGGATTTTGGAAATTTATAAACCTTATAGAGGATAATGGTAATAAGTAAACTAAAAGGTGGGATTTCTGTAATTTTTTCGAAAAATTATAATAATACATATAAGGTTAAAATTAATTTTATATTTATATAATAAATGTTGAGTCTCTTTAACTTCTTTTTGTATTCACTTTATCGTAATTTTAAACTCCTATACAGTAAAACCTCTATAAATTAATATAGGTGGACCTTAAAAAAAAATTATTTTATAGAGATATTATTTAATCGATAAATTAATATTTATTAATTTAAAGAATGGTTTGAGATTTAATGAAGGTTAATTTTGATTATATCAAAATCATTGTATCTTACTAATTTATGTATTATATTTATTGATTTCACGTATAAAAAAAAACATTATACATAAAGTACAACGAATACATCAAAATCACTGTATCTTACTAATCTATGTATCATATTTATTGAATTGTCACTATGGTGCAAACAAAAGAGCATGGATGACAAATGTGCTTTTTGATGAATATATTTGTTGGTTTGACCACAAAATATATGGTAGACGAGTTTTGCTTATGGTAGATAATTGTCTAACCCATAATAGAAATATTGAAGGACTACAAAATGTTGAATTGTTTTTCTTGCCACCCAACATGACATTCAAAATTCAATCTTGTGATGCTGGAATAATAAGAGCTTTCAAGATGTATTATCGTAACAGATTTTATCGTAGGATATTAGAAGTCTATGAAGTGGGACATACTGATCCAGCAAAGATTAATGTTTTGGATGCTATCAATTTTGCAATCCCTGCTTGGACAACAAATGTTCAGCAAGACACAATAGCATATTGTTTTCAACACTGTAAAATTCGTTCGGGGAATGCGATCTCAGAGAATTTGAATGAACCCACTTGTGAAAACGTCATTCATGAACTTGAGGTCGTGATTAATGATCTCGGTTACCACAATAAAATGGATGTCAATAACCTGTTGGATTATTCGGGTGAAAGTGATACATGTTCAGAGGTCCAGAGCTTAGAAGAAATTGTGGATAGCATCGGAATAAGCAATGTTGATGATGAAGTTGAAAATGATACTATACTTTTGGAACTAGTTACGCGTAAGGAAACACTTATCACATCAAGAACTCTTAACAATTTTATGGTGTAGTTCGAAAAGACAACACCAGAGCTCTTGGATGCAATAAGAAAAGTTAGATATGAGCTTCAACTAGATTTAAATTTTATGAAAAAACGAACACAATAGAATCATATTTCACTAAATTGTCTTAGATATATTTGTACTTTTAAAGAATTATTAATTATGATATTAATGGGACCATATATTTATATAAGGGTCTTCTGGAAATATATTATCTTATTATCTTATCGAAATTGGTAATTTTTTCCATTTGCCCAAGTCGGGACCGGAAAAAAATATTACTTTAGAGAGATTATTAATTTACTGAGTATTAATTTATAGAGGTTTTACTGTATTGTGTATATTATTATTGTGAGCATTTTTTCTTCTTGCTTTTTAAGCAAAATAAATGTAAATATTCTTACCCTATTACCAAATGGGGTTACTATTAATCAATCCTGTTTTGGAATATTCTCCCAGCACAAAGTATAACGTGTGGAATTGAGAGATGTTCCTTTCTTCTTTATGAAGGGATTTTTATTTTTATTATATATACATACATCAATCACATTACAAGAATTCACTAATACCTATAAATTGAAAACAAATAACACTAGTCTTTTTCCTTGTTAGATTCTCTATAGCTAGAAATTTTTTATCCCCAAAAAAAATTACACAAAAAGATTCAATCTTTTCTTGATATCCTAATGGAAACTTTGAAAATCTTGGAACCAAACCTTATTGGATTTAGTCTTTTTTTCTCTATCATTTATTTCTTTGGATATTTTATCATTTTCAAAGATTGGAAAGAAAAATTGAAGTTTGATGCTTCAAGTTGTATAATGTCTTTAGTACATGGTACCCTTGCTACTATCTTATCCATATACTCAATCTCCCAAACTTCATTCCAAATTCTTGATTTTTCCATCAAAAACTCAACATTCCAAGAAATGATTCTTGAATATAGCATTGCTTACTTCTTAGTTGATCTTTTACATTACTTGATCTTTCATCCAAGTGATATTCTATTCATTGCTCATCATTTGGCTACTCTTTACGTGTTTTTAACTTGTCGATTCATCGTTCATCATGGTGGAGTTACTGTTATTAGCCTTCTTGTTGTAGCTGAGATCACAAGTCCTTTGCAAAACATATGGAGTCTTGCTAGATATCGAAGAATCGATACACCTATGGCTGCTAAATTGTATGATAAATTGTCACCAGTATTTTATATGTTGTATAGTTTTGTTAGAGGGATTCTTGGGCCATTGTTTGTTTATAAGATGGGATTGGCTTTTGCAAGTGGAAAAGGAGATGGTGTGATTTGTAGGCCTATGTGGATGTCTTGGATGGTTGTGATTGTAAGTGCAATCTTGGTTAGTATATTGTGGGTGATGAATCTTTGGGTAGACTTGTTTAGAGAAAGACAGAGGAAGTTGTTGAAGAAATGTAATTGATACATAGATTCAATTATTGGATTGAAGAATTTGGAAGTTGAACTTGTCTATCAAGAATTTAGTACTACTTATTTTGTAAATTATGTTGTTTGTTTAAATCAGTGTTTTTCTAGGATGAGGCTTTCCAAAAACAATCAGGGGCGCTAATTGAAGGTGTAGATGTAAGCACTAGAATTTGGGGCATAAGTTCCGGGTGTAAAATGTATGCCTTGGGAGTTAATTTTAATTTTTATTATTTTTAAAGTATTTTTGCTTATAAATCATACTTTTTATTATTGGTGTAATGATATTTACACGTTGTGCTATCATATTTTTCAGGTTGTAGTGATTTTTTTCTAAAATATACAAATGAATAAAGCAACTCACATAGAAATGACATTGTCATAAATAATTTTTTACATAATCATGCCTAAAACTGTTAGGGTGTAAATTTCATACTACTATGTTTATCCATTTTTTGTCATTACTGTTACACTTTTTATTCTTTCCTTCTTTGAAATATATAAGGATAAGGGTCTGAAAAATATCCCAACTTTGGTCGAATTTGCTGATGCGATACTAAACTTTCATAAGGACCTATTACCTCCCTAGACTATTTAATACCGTATTTTTTACCTCTGAACTATTTAATAGTGTATTTTAAAGGTATATATGTGCCCACGTGGCTACATTACTATTTATAATTTTGCATTATTTTTTATGTCCACGTGGGCAAATATATATGTTTAAAATACGGTATTAAATAGTCTAGGGAGGTAATAGGTCCTCATGAAATTTTAGTAACGCAACACCAAATCCGACCAAAGTTGGTGTATTTTTCAGACCCTTGTCCCAATATATAAACAATAATCAGTGCAAATATTAGTTGAAGATAGGAGGACTCGTAGATGTGGAGAGGGATGATGCTTTATAATAATTATTTTCTACCCTATAGATGATTTATTTAAATTTATTTGCGGAATTATTGAAAGTTATACTTTTGTTAGATATACGCCCGTAGATCCTTGAGACTTACGTCCCATGTCTCAAGCTTACATCTCGCTTCACCCCCGCCTCGTAAAACACTGGTTTAAATGACTATTTTCTTCATCTTTCTTTAGTTTCTTGTTTAGATACATACATATAAGAAGAGTGTTCAAGTAGTTCATTGTCTTACTAACATAACAAAACCAAAAGGGAAGCAATTTCCAATGTCATTTCTTTTAGTCCGTATATTTTGTTATTTACTTTGCTTCTAGTTTACTTGAAGTTCTTGTAATGACATAGAGTTTTTGGTCCTATCTTAGCACCTGTTAAACACATTAAAATAACATATATTCTGTCATCTGGATCATTCATATCTTTAGCATATTGCTCAAGTTATAAAATTGATTGAAACAGATAGGCTCTACTTGCAAATTGACCAAAAGGTGGTGCCACTTCTCAAAAGTTAAATTTGAGTTTCTGAAAAAAAATAAAAAATTGATTGACCCTTTGTAATCAATTTTTCACATATTTCAATCTAACACTTCCCAGAAACTGAAAATAACTACTCTTGCAAACTCAAGTGTAAGAAAATATTTAAAAGGACACTTGACAACCCTTTACCCTTGCAATATTGTATTTCATCATATAGAAAAGGATCCTTCAAGAACTAACACATAGTGACAGTAGTTCCTATGTTGCATTTTCTACTTCCTATGGCCAAAGGCAGTACAACTTCTCGGGTATAAATAAACCTCCTACATTTGACCTCAGAAAGGTCCTAGGAAGCTATAACCGGTTGGACAGAACAATGACTTCCTTAATATTAACATAGGAAACAAGGGGAAGTGTGAAACTACCAAGGGAATAGATGCTAGTTGTTTCTTTTTTGGGTATCCATGACAAGCCGTCTGCCCCAGTTCTTTATAGTCGTTGCTGTGACTTAGTTCATGGGTTTCCACAATCTTTGCTACTGCTAAACACATGAACTGCAGGAAGATTAGTGTGTGTCTCAATGTTATATACGAAGGACTGAAGCACTCGATAAATCACAGCTTCCATGATAGTTAAGCTCCACGAAGAAACCTCCTCCTTCTCCCCTTGAAAGTCGTCCAGGATTCACACATATGCACTTCACTTCTTCTCCTTCACTTCTTTCCCCAAGGGAGATCACCTGCAGGAAGATTTAATTGAGGATTTCAAGAGTTGATTGTGTGTATCTTCACATTCAAGAGCATGCATGTCTATTCGACAGAGTTTGTTGCGTTAGTTCGATATAGTTGAGATGATAGAAACAAATGTTGGTTTGGAAATCAATAGCTAATCTTACCCTAACAAAGTGAGCCAAATCTGAGGGTAAAATAAGTATATCTGGGGCTGTTGACATCTGAAGAGCTTCTGGAGCTAGAGAGAAATCAATGGGTACGCCTTCAGCTGGTGGGTATAGAGGATAGAAGCTGTTGCAGAGTGCAAAAAAGACCAAACAGAAAAAGGATTCAGAAAATATTAGGTTAGCTGAGCTTCTGCATAAACGAGGAATCACAAATGGTGTCCCATGAAACATGCCTGCGCTGGTTTAAGATATGGTTTGCAAGAGTTGTCATCCGTTGCTTGGATCCCCCTTGTGGATTTCGTGAAATTTCCTCTGCACTGAGCTGTTTAAGAACATCAACCGTACAGCAAGCCACTTTCACCTGAATATAACACAACATTCAAGAACTGGTATAGCATGTAGACATCCACTTACACTTGGGGCGAGAGGTAAAAGTAATCTCACAACTGCTTACTGAGATAGATATTTAGTATTGATGTATAGTCCAACTTTTATTTTCACATCATCCTCGATTCAATTTTTACAGTCTAGCTACAGGCAGACAGCATTGACAGAACTATTACAGGATTCTTCAGATTAATTATCAGTGAGAGTATAAATCGAGCTTGCATCTTGAATGTGAGAAGAGAAGCATGTTTATAAGTTAAGAAAACACAAGGGAATGCAGTTATTTGAAATATCAGCTTCTACCTCATTTGCACAGAATATCCCAGGATTTGTAATGCTATTTATCTGGAAACATATAAAATCTTTGTTAGTAATGGTACATGATCACCAGACTATTTTTTCTTCTCTAGGGAACAATTGACATGTGGCAGTACACTGCATACCTGATGTTCAAGATCGGGCGACTGAATGTCGAAGGCTGGCTGTAAGCAACAAAAAAGATGTTTCACTATTGTACGCCAGATATGACACAAAACAACATGACTAAGCTGATGGAAATTTTCACCTGAGGGTAAACGAAGTCATGGCTAGCATCTCGTACAGATGGAACAAGAATCACACGAGCAGCAGAACCCATATATTCTACATAATCTCTCAACTGAAAACCAACCAATGGAAGGAAACTAAATAAACATTTAGGCCAAACTCAATTCGAAAAGGGAAAGAAGTTGTCTATATACAGATACCCTTGCAAGAATTTCATCCTGAAAGATTTCATCAAATGTCCTATCTACAGTTCCTTTCTTGATCTCAGGATGATCTGAATCTATAAATGGTCCTAGCTGTAAAGAGATTTTACAACGGTAAAATGAAATTTCTATATCAGTTAATAAAAAGAGTTATATACAACTTTGGCATGAGAGGTGTAAACTCATTACCAGTATAATCAATTGAGGCTGCTTGCGCCGCGCGTACGACAGAAGCTCAGCAAGAGGTTCAAAGAATAAGTTATCAACTGTTGTAAAAGGACCCGCAGCTATAATCTGAACAAGGACGTAAAATGTTGAGAAGACACAAAAAAGGAAGAATTTTTAGAGAATGGATGGTATAATCATCTATTGCAGAAAAGAGATTGGTTGCAGATCTACAAGGTAGAACCAAAGCATGCAGTCCCTTTCTTCATCTACACTGTACTCAGTGCTTCTAATTAAGCTCAAGAAAATAAAGGAAAAAAGGAAAGAAAAGTGGGCAAACAAACACACCCACACAAAACTAAATGGATAATGAGAGCAGCAAAATCTGCAAACCAGAAGACTCCCCTATGGAAGGTAATATTCATCACATGACATACATAATGAATATGCCAAGTATTCCTCTTTTAAATGAATTCTTGTAAAGAGCTATCAGAGCTCTTCAACTCGGTGGTTTAACAAGTCCGCATGGGTTACCGCCACTAATAAGGCAACTCATATCTCTGAAATGCACTCCAACATTGTTTGTTGCCAAATGGCAAGCTAAAAGATAACAGATTTGAAATGAGGTGTCAATATCCTTAAGTTGCTCATAATGAGAAAGGCAGGAATGGGAGACAAACACCCAAATCCAAGGATACTTCTTAGTATAACAGTCATTTCATATAATTCATATCATTGCATAAATAAATTTCAACCACTACTGACCCAAATGCACGTATCTCACTCTTATTTTTAATTTTGTAGTAGATTTATATGCAATACAAGCTTACACACCAATGATAGTTCTGGCATAGCAACCACGGCACTGGTTGACTGAAGATATTGATCCATTGCTTGTTTCTTTGTAGGTGGGAGATTTTCCGTGGAAGAAGCTGACAAAGGAATACGGTCAACAATCTTTGATGCAATGAGACAATGGCCACTTGGGTTATGCCCTTCAACACCAACCACCTGAGTATGAATATTTGAGGTTCATTCTTTGTTCAACATTTTGAAGTACTAATAAAATAACGGATGCACTCTGTTTAAAAATACCTGGCCAGGGAAAACAGAGAAGTGGTCCAAGTTTTGCAAGTCAAGCCGCACACGTTGACCTCCAGAATGCTCAACGCTGTCAGCAACTAGATATCGTTAATTATAATGAGCAACATATCCAAGGATAGACAAATTTACATAAATAGATGGAAAATTCTCTACGTTCCTCTGACATTTATCAAGCATGTCAATATTGTGAAATAATGAATTCAATGTCAATGCTAGTAAATATATCAACGGCAATATGCATAATAAGCTTCTAAGAATATGATGTAACTATCATACTTCAACTACTGTTGACTGACTTGACCAAGAGCCATAGAAGGGTGTGGAATCCTCTAAAGTCTAAATATTCAAATGCTTACGAAGTGAATTGGTGATAAATTCAACCAGGGTGGACCATCTGCAAACTGTTGAAAACATTGAGACCAACACCTTCGAAAATAAAGCGTTGAATTCACAGGGAAAGTGAAAGGCTAATTATATATGCACACAGAATTTCCTTGCCTGCTTTGCAGTAAAATAGGCTTTTCCTTCAAACGCCCTTCTTCCTCACAACAAATCATACCAACAGCAAATACGGATCTCTGAAACAACAGGGTCCGTAAAAGAGTTAAAAATATGTCCCTTCACCAATATGGAAGCTAAGCTAATTATTGAAAAAGCACCAAGACAGTACAATGCACTTAAGGGCAGCAATTTTAATACTTGTGATTGCATTATAGTGCAAAAACAGCGGAACACCAGTGTAAATATTTAGAGAGGGAATTTCATACTTCAGAAGCAAAGATGATACCTGTGAAGCAACTGTAGGATCAGTTGGTTCCTCGTGCAGTCCAGAGGCTACAAGTGCTGTTGTGTGATCCTTTATTCGGCTTTCAAGAAAATTAAACTGATACAAGAAAAAACTTAGTAAGGACTTCGTAGCGGAAAACCTGGGTATTCTACAACTGTAACATGATAAGTACCTTATTTTCCGTCCTGTCATACATGAACCTGCACCCTGGCTCAGGTTGAGAGCTAATGATCTGCAAAGAACATCTTTTGATCGGTTGGACTCTCTTTATAATGTCATCATTGGGGTTCTCCTCATCGTTTTCTATTTTCATACTTTCTCCATTAGCGTTCTCATTGAGAGTAAACTGCACCACAAACTTGCTCTTTCTTTGTCCAAAGGGTGTAATTGTTTCTAAATGCTTTCTGGAGGCGGAAATGCTCCCATTAGTTTTTCGTCCTGAAACAATTGTTTCTGTCTGTGATGTCTTCCGTTTATCTGTTGGAGTACCAAGAATGATTTCCTTTGTGTTCTCGTATTCATCATTCAACATCCTGCATTGATATTTTCAGCATTAAGCATCGAAAAGTCACATATTTCAGTAGCCTGAGCAAAAACTAAATTCCACATTAGAGGCCACTTAACTAAGTTCGCCTTTGTTTTTAGGTTAGTTAATAAAGTAGAGAAATTTTTCTTTTGTTTCCCACTTCACAAAAATTAACAAGAGGACAGATAGAGTTCAAAGAGAAGTGGATCATATGCATATATACATGTTAACAGTTAATATTAGCGGAAGTATTTCTCTAATAGAGATGTCCAAAATCACAGGCACAAGAGATATAAAATAGAAAAGATTTTACTGAAAGCACACAATGAGATATATTTGGCCCCTGGTCCTAAGAAGGCTAATTGCTCATTGGCCAGACAGTCAATTCATCAATTAAGTCAGCCCAGTTGAGACATGGAAAGAAGGGAGGTTTAAGGATACTAAAATCATAAACTCAGAAAGGTTGGAGTACACTCACATAGAAATATCACTGGAGTAGAAATGTAAACCAGGTTCCTTTTTAACAATGTCCTCTCTCCGCTCATTCTGTAATTGTTGTAGAAACGCACCCATATGTGAACTCTGCACCGTCAATTGCAGACCCCTGAAAGAAATGGCCATCAAGTGGAGCTTCAGGTTGATATTTCAATAACAATTCATACGAGTAAAATTTAACACCACCTTAGTTTGTATCCAAAGGTGAAAAGAACATCAAAGAGTCAAATTTAGGTATATCTATCAAGAAAAACAGAAAGAAAATCCAGTGGTTCTAGTTATTCGACTATCCATTTGTTGCTCCACTGTGTTTGTGTTTTTCCACTTCGTTATTCTGTTCTTCAACATTCCCGCTGACCAACTTAACAAAAGAGTATTTATTTTTGGATAAAGGTCATATCTGTAGTCCTAAATACTTGCATCCTGTCATTTACTAAATGACAAGAAATTACTAGGTCTTTTAAATTTTAGCAGCATCTGATCTAATAAATAATGTGTCAATATCTTTTCTGCAATGAACACGAGTATGGAATTTTACTATGTTCTATCTAATTAGCTTGAGAAGCTGAAAAACTGGAAGCCCAAAAGATCCAGTCTTCACTCCTAAAAAAATGCGGCTCTTCCTTGTTGTTTTCATCCACTTAAATCTTCAAGTTTTTCACAACTCAAGAAAGAGTCTTTGTTTCACTAGTAAAATGGCCACATGTTAAGCTTAAACGACTCAGCCCTCCTTTATCACAACAATAAGGGCATGTGAACTCATTTAAGTTAAGTCTTTTAAAACCAATCATGCTTCAGTAACAGGCAGACTTAATAAACAAATGTAGAGTTCCAATGCGTAAACGTCTATTAGATTGGTATTTACAAGATAACAGGATCTACTGCTTCAACATGGTATGGCAGCAGCCAGCAGATGCAGTTGTATTTTCTCATCAAGCCAGTTAGAACTCTAGATCCTCCCTATATAGTACACTAACTTCTTCATAAAGTACTGAAATTTGCACAAAATACAAAAAATGCAAATGTGATTTGCTTTCAGTAAAGTTACAAATCTGACCTATTGAGAGAGTAGACGTCCCAGCTAGAAACGAGATCGGAGGGGCTTAGGCTATATTGAATACAGAAAGTAAGACCTAAAAAGCACAAAATCAAATCAGGAAACATAACCGCGTGAGGTCATTATACACTGCGAGAAAGGAAGCAAAAAGAAAAAAAAAACTTTTTTTTACTTACATTTGTTGAGAATTTCTGCTTCATCATCGAGACTGAAGCCATTTTTCAGGAATTCAGCTTTGATTTCCTCTTCCATGGCGATCGAGAACCTAGGGTTAGGGTTTTTTTTTTGGTCTATGGGAGGAAGAGAACAATTTTAGCTGGAGAGGAAAATGGCGGGAAAACGTTCCCTCCACTTCTACCGTTTCTTGTAATTTATACTAACAAATTTCCTTTTTCCTTTCCCATGAAATTTATAATTTGTTCGGTCATAAAAATAATTTTATAAATATAAATGTATAGATATAGTTTGTAAAATATTTCTCATTTTGTTTGTATATAAAGAAGTATTGTTTGATAAACTAAATACTATTTTTATTGTAAATTTTAAATATTACAAATGATTTACTATGTTTCTTTATTGTATTTTTCATAAAAAAATTATAATATTTTTGAAGCTCAAGTTCATAGAGAAAAATAATTATTTTTACCCTGAGTTCGTACACATATATAAAAGAAAAAGAAGATCTATACTCCAATTCATAGTGAAGAATAATTTTTTTTTACCTCGAGTTCCTACACATATATAGAATGAAAAACAGAGAGTATTGAGTAAGAGCCTTATTTTAGTATAGGTAATATATAGGTAGTGTGGTGTTTAATATATTTTACTTGATTAAAATAATCTTTATTAATATATAATAAAGATGTTTATTTTGATCTTTAATAGTATATTTTATTTTTTTGAAATGTCCATAATATATTACAAAACTTACAAAAGATGTTCATTTTGGTTATTTACCATAAATCCAATAAATTTATAAAAAAAATATTAAATTTACATGGCTTATAAAATCCGTCATTGTTATCTTTTTTTGATAGAAAACAGAAGTTAGTGGAACACTATTTTATGAATTAGGTAATTATACTTTTATGAAATTTTCTCATAAATATTAAGAACAACACCTTATTAATTCGATTAATGACCATTTAATCCGTTTTCAGCAACAAGATCCATATTGAATAACTAAATTTTGATATTCTTATTATGTTACATATAGAGGTGTGCAAAAACTGAATCGACCGATAAATCGAATCGGAATTGGGTTATTGGTTCGATATTGATTTTTTAATATTGGGTTAACCGATAACCCATTAAGAATATAATAATTTACTATTTTAATTTTTAGTCATACATAAATATCAAACAAAAAATATTAATATAATCACTATATTAGACTTTAACTATAAGGACCTTACACAATTAACATTACTTAATTAACTCTGCTCTCTACATTTATCCTTTAGGTTTTAGTATTACTTTAGTCTTTTAGGCAATGATTAGGATTGTGCATTACTTTAGTATTTGCTATACTTTTACTACACAGCAGAATTTTTGCACTCAATGAGTAATTAGATTTTTCTCTTTTTTATTTTGTGTTAAATTGTTGGACAAGTCATATATTTGTTTTGAAATCATTTTCTTATTGTTTAAATCGAAAACCGAACCGTTAAAGACCAAAACCGATAAATCGAAAACCGATAACAAATATCTTATTGGTTTAGCATATTTAAAAACTAAAAACCGATAAACCGAACTAATAATACTTAAAACCGAACCGACCGATACACCTAGTTACATATTACATGGTCCATTTTTTGTTTATAAGTTCAAATGCTTTTCTTTGTAGCACTTTAATGTATTAAACATTTTTTTATTTTCAATTCGTTTTCCAAAACTTGCATTATTTTCTTTTTATGCTACTAAGAAAAACAAACTTTTGAATATTTTAAAGAAAAACACATGAGTAATCAAAATATCACAATTCAAACCTCAATGAACATTCATACTTAAATAAGACTTGAAAGTTGTCATAAAACTGAAAAAACTAGTCTTATTTGATCAGGAAAAAAAAAGGCTCTCTCTGCCTTACATAAACAGGCAGAATAAAGAACCATAAACATCTAAATTAATTTAAGAAAATTTTCTTATCAATTCTAAACCTCTAAAATTCCATAAAATCAGATTGGCTTCTTCTTTATCATTGGTAGAATTCATAAGTCTTGACAGATTTAATGATGCTCCACATTCCACCAATAGGAGATAAAAGAGTCAAAAGTATACCCACTATGATGCACACCTGCAATATATAAAAAATAAAGTAATTAGATATTCGCTCCGTTCCATTTTATACCAGTTAGTACACAAGAGTTTAAGAAAAAAAAAGCAAGACTTTTAAAATTTATGGTCTAAAATAAGTGATAGACACTTATGTGACCATAAATCATTTCATTAAGGATATTATAGACATTTTAAAGTCAAATTGTTAGCCCATTTTTCTGAGACAGACTAGAAAAAATTAAGTCGTATAAATCGAAAGAATTTTTTTTTTGCATATTGTTTAAACTTACCCAATTAATAGTCCATGACAAGCCAAACCTCTTGGGCTTTTTGAGTATAAGCCAAATGATACATGGAAGCTGTAAAAAGAAAGTAAAAGACATGGTTAATTAATAAGTATTAATCTTAAAAGTTTTTTTGTCATGTGAGTTAATATAGTTATAATTTCTGATTAATGAAATATATAGAGTAGTTACATAGTATGAAGTTGGTGCCAAAGCAAAGCCTCCAAAGAATCCCATTAAACCACCAAAGAATGGAATTGTGATACCCACAAACAATGTAAATGCTACAAAAATAACAAAATCAGATCAAGAATCAATCATAAAATTACATAAAAAAAAGAAGGAGAAGAAATTGATATAGTAAATATATACTAAAAGCTATATAGCTTACCAACAAAAACCATACGCACGACAAAACGTAGGAGAAATGAAGGTTTGAAATTCATTGACCTCACCGCGAATGTCTCAAACATGTCAAACACTGGCATTGCATAAACCTAAATTGATATACAAACTTCAACAACGACTTCAATAATGCATTGTATTGTATTGTATATATATATGTATGTACCTGGTAACTTCCAATGACATGAAAGACTACGAAAATATTAGCAGCAGCAACAAGCCAAACCGGTCTATGTAGTGTGAGCAAAATATTATCATCGACTCCATTACCAAACACCCAATATCCAACGAAAGCAACAGGCAAATAGCATATGGCGACTATAATATAAGCTATCAATACACCTTTCCACATAGCTTTCTTTGATGGATTCTCTGGTGTTGAAGGAATAGTAGCTTGAATTTCAAGAACAACATTATGTCCAGCATATGAAAATGCTACATTACCTAATGCACTCAAAAACATAAACACATTATCTGAATTTTTACTACTTCTTGGACCATAACTCACTGCTACTTGTGTCCCAATCGCGTGCTCTTTTATTGATGCACTCCATGCTATAAAAGAATATGCTATGGATAAAACAGCCGCGACAAATGAAACAGAGGAGAGGGAGTTGAAATTTGGTAACAGAGATAGGCCAAACTCGATGGATGAAAAGAAGGTGATGAAATAAGTGAGTTTGAGTGGTTTCATGTTTGGGAATATAATTTCTTGAAATTTTTGCAATGATTTGCCACCAGTTACCATGTAGATAATACAGGTGCTGACCTCTACGATCATTTGTTGTGGAACAACAATCCATAAGCCAAGTTTTTCACCAAATGCACATTGACCTAGTTCATGATATCTGTCAAATCTCTTCCCCGGAATCATTTCATGCATCTCAACCATTTGCCAGATTGTGTAAAATGTTATAACCCATGATAGTAACATTGCTGTTACACCAGCTCCCCTGCATAAACACAACCATTCTACTTAAGTATGAGGTAGTGGTAAGGTCTGCTGGTTATATCAAATGCAGATCTATTACTACTATATATGTATAAGAAATTGTTGGATTGAAAATATAACAAACAGTAGGTCAATACTAAGGAAACAAAAAAAACAAGTGGTAATACTCAATAACAGACAGACAGTCTCTCTAACTCCACAAGGTAATGATAAACCACTTGAAATTATGAACGAATGTGCTAATACTCAGACAGTCTCTCTATCTCCACAAGGTAAGGTAGTGGTAAGGTATGTTGGTTATATCAAATGCAAATTTATTACTATATGTACAAGAAATTGTTGGATTGAAAAAGTAACAAACACAAATTTACTCATTAGGAAGGAAAAAAAAAACTCAAAATATTTGTTTTGATTTAATTCATATAATTGTTAATTTACTACATTTGTATTGTAAAAACGCGCATACGAGATTTTCTCTAATTACAAAATAAATAAAAATTATTAAAGATTGTAGAACATTAGTGGTTTAAAAATCATGATTAATATTTTTAGATACCTGGAAAAATATTAAATGGGTAAAGGAATATTGTTTACCACAAAAAAAGGGCAATAATTAAGGGTATATATTAACTTTTCCGATTTTTTCGTACCCTCAACTGCAAATGGACTGCATTTTAAAAATCTTTCAAAAGTTACAAAACCTAATTTAAAAAAAAAAAAAACTATGGTATAAGATAATATCAATTAGATAAAATACGAATCATGACTATTTTACAATACCATATCTAAAATATATTATATTCGACTCAAATCACAATAAAAAAAGAAATAAAGAAATAATTACCATCCCATCTGAGACATAGCGTAAGGGAGACTAAGAACACCAGCACCAACCATAGCGGTAACATTATGCATGGTTGAGTACCACCACTTGGCATTTCGGTTCGATGTTATCGGTAGCCATTCATCGATTGCTTTCTGCTCCTTAGTCCTTGTATCGATTGCATTATTAACTCCATTTTCACCAACACGAGCCATGAAAAAATATCTAAAAATCTAAATCTAAAACAAAATATAAATAGACTAATTAATGTAAATAAGAATGAAAATTTTGTGAGAGAATAAAGAGTAAGAGAAATTAGAGAAGAAGAAAGATTTTAACATGAATTTCTAGTCTTCCTCCTTAGTTTCTTTTTTTTCACAAGAGAAGAAAAAATGAGAGTATATTTTTATAGGCCAAAGTCTCCTATTTATATAGGTAAGGTAGGGTAATTAACCCACCCCTAAATCCTATTTTTTAGTAGATAATTTAATTCTTGTTAGATACGGATTCCATAACTACTCATTTTTTACTTATATCAATAATTAATTAATACTTATCATTTATTCTATTTATATATTATTTATATAAATAAGAAAGTGGGTAGCTAACTATTGACCTAGTAAAAATTATATAACTAATTTGATATTACACTTTTATTTGTTTTGTATTAACGTAACTACCGGACTTGAGTTATTGCATTTCTCAAGCATCCGCTACATATAATAATTTTTTAAAGATATTTCTTGATATAATATTTTAGTTATCATTTATTTAAATTCTTTACTTATTCTGTTTAAATATAAATAAACTATATATATGCCGAATGACTAGCGATAACATCGGGACCGGAATGCGAAAAGCAAATAAATTTGGTTAATTAAGAAGATAACTATGAATTAATTTTGGTTAGGAAAGAAAGAGGACTTAATTTTATTTTATTATATTTTATCGTAATTATAATTATATTCAAAAAGATATTTTATTAATTACTTAATTAAGTTATCATGTTTATCTTAAAAATAATCAGATGATGTAGAAAATCTTATACACAGATGGTGCACAAAACTTGAACTCAAAAAAAATAAATTTAGATCTAAATATGGCATCTTAATATTAATATGTGTGTTTAGATTAAAATATTTTAATCTTAATAAAACAAATGAGCTATGAATTATCTGATTACGAAATTATGGATAAGATTTTACTACATGTTGGACTAGTACACAAGATCGATTAAGCGTCGTTTTGCATAAGATAACTACTCTAAAGAAAGTTATAAATATGTATGTTTTCTAACAAAAGTAGGGTTCTTAATAATTTTATATATTTCTAAAAACCTAGTATACGTTTTCGCGCAATAAGCAAAAGGTATATATTGAAAATATTTAAAATTATTATCTTATTTACTCATTATTAAGTTTTTTTTAAATTATTTTTTTCAATTGAAAATTTTAATTCATTTGATCCATGAATATTTATTAGAAGGCTATATCAAGGAAGAAAAATATTTTCATCATAAGTTACCTCACGATTCTATGTTATCCACCATAAGATTCAAAGTTCGTTGATAAATTGATAAAATTATTTTATTAGGATAAGAGAAAAAGTTGTTCCAGATTTGTTGAATAGAAAATTATTTGTGACTAAATATTAACTAATGACATATTGTAGATTATTTTTTAGCAAAAATTATCTAAATACCCAACTTATTTATCATACTTAAAAATTATAAAATTTTCCAATCTTTTATATTTTCAAATACATCACTTTACGTGATGGATACATCATACATCACTTTATGTAATGTATCGGTCGGATACATCACTTTACGCAATGTATCGATAGAATACTCACTTTACGTGATGTATCAGAATGTTGAGTGATGTATTCAAAACAGAGACGCATTGGATCAAGACGTTGAAGGATATATCTATAACCGAGACATAATGTAATGAGATTTGTGTAAAATTCCCTAATTTTTACCATTCAAAATTTCCTTAACAACTACATTCAATTATACATAATGTTGGAATTCCTTCAATCACCATAAAAAATTACTTGAGAACTGTTTTGTTTTTGAAATCATAATTTAATTCTCTTTTTAGAATACATTAGATCATAATATTTCAACGAATATATATATATCATACATTCCTTTCAATAATTTTTGTGTGTTTCCCTTTTTTTTTGTTACATTTTTCAATGGCTGTTACTATTATATAGCGAAAGTGATTTTATATTTTTCTTTTATCGTATATTAATGCAATAAATAATTAAATTTTCCTTCTTTTAGTTATTTATATTGAATTATGAGTTTAAATTTTAGTTATTAAATTACCTCATATAAAAGATTTAATTTTAAAAAAATTTATCTTGTTACGTGAAATTGTTTTCTTTTGACTTAATTTATTATAGGATATTAGTTATTTGGTATCATCCTCAACATAATTTTTTCATTATTGTTTATAAAAAATCTCATCATAAGTTCAAACAAATACTATCATTCGATATATTTTCTTCTTTTGTTCCACAATTATTTTTATTGTGTTATCAAATGCTTACATTGTAATATAATTTTTTTAAATTAGTATTCATATAAATCACGATTTGTTTGGTCAATTTTTTTGAATATATCAAAACACCTCAATTTTTTTTCAAAAATATTGTCATACATAAATTAATTTTTAAATATCAAGATTTTTTTTTGAATAAATTAATCTTATATTTTTAGGCAAAATATGCAAATTTGAGCTTTAAAATAAAAAAGAAAACTTAACCGGATGCATTAAAACACTTTTTAAAAAAAAAAATCAAACACATTTATTTTATTTTAAGAATATTTTATTAAGCACAGAAAAATAAAATTACTTTTTATCATTGTAATCCCGAAAGAAGATGATGGAAGAAAAGCATTTAATGTATCATTTTACTTATTTATTTAGTACAATTTAATTTACATATTCCAAAAGAATATATTTTTTTCTTGAAATGTTAAGCTATATAATTTTAAATAAAGGAAAACATATATACATGCAAACATAGTAACCATATAATTTAAATTTTAAAACAACAACGAAACAAAGAAAAAATAAAATAAAATACACGACACAAATAATCTTTTAAAGTTTCATGGTAAATAATATCAAATAGAAGATTTTTTTATATTTAAAATCATTTCTTGCACGGATAATTTGATAAAATAATTATGTGCTTATTAAAATTTAGAAAACAATTAATTTATATAATATCCATTTTCTTGCAATAAAAAAGAAGTAGTTAAATATAATAATTTAATTAAAAGTTAAGTTTTTAATTTAAATATTTAGGATTAAAAGATTAATAACTTCCCACAATAAAATAGTGGCCTAGCTAAATTTGCATTGCAAACAAAAAGTATGTAATTTTTTTTGCGTTTAAAAAATTAAGGGAAAAAAGTCTGAAATATATTTGAACTTTGGCTGAAATTGATGTTACGATACCGAATTTTGAAAATGACCTTTTACCCCTGCACTATTTAATAGTGTATTTTAAAGGTATATATGTGCCCACGTGGACATCATAAATATTGCATAATTATAAATAGTAATGTGTCCACGTGGGCACATATATACCTTTAAAATACACTATCAAATAGTGCATGAGGTAAAAGGTCCTCCATAAAGTTTGATATCGTAATAGCAATTTCGGCCAAAGTTAAAGTATTTTTCCGACCCTTTTCCCAAAAATTAATGGAAGGAATTTTATATTTTTGCTATAAAGAAAAAGTAGTTGTAGGAAGTTAGTTCAAATATTTAGTATAGTAAATTTGATAGAACTTTTGACAAAAAATAAAATAAATCTTAAATGTACTTATTAAAATTTAATGAATAAAAAAAGTGCTTATTAAAATTTAATCTAAATTTTGATATTTATGTAAATAATATGCATTTCTTTTTGCTATAAAGTAGGAGGAGTAGTGGAAAGTTGTTTAAATATTCTAACTTCCCACAAAATAAGAGTCTAGATATGAGAATGAGTAATTTAGGATTAAGTAACAATTTAACTTTATAATATCTATTTTATCTTTAATAAAATTATTTATAGCTATACAAATATTTATCACTTATTTTAAAGCTTTTCATTTTATTTTTAAATTTTGTGTCAAATCAAAGGAAGTTGTATTTTCTCTTATTTAATAAGAGGGAGTTGGAAAGGAAGGAAGAACATGTGTGCTTCCAAGGATTAAGATTGAATCAAGGGGTACTTTGGTCATTTATGGCCTCTTATTTTAGACTTCATGCTTTAACTATGTTATACCAATTGCTCTACCGTGTGAACATTTTCTTTTGCAGACAAAAAAGTACATCATATGTTATTTTGTCTTTTCACATGTGGGTCCCGCTTAAAGTTAGCAATGCAGCATATTTTTTAAAAAAAATGCTTCTGTTAGTTTCACGAAGAGAACCTTTTGATTTTCTTTTTCATAGAAATTGTTATTTTTCTTTAATTATAATCATATGGTATAATTTAATATAATATATAATGTAAAAATTCCATAGATACTTAGGGTAAATGTTAAAAATTAAAAAAAAAAAATCCACGTACTTTGAATATAACTTTTAAAAATTATAGAACTATAATATTATGAATATTGTAATTATCTGTGTTCTTTTATCTCAATTTGTATGACATCGTTTTATTAGACATAACCGCATAAGTTTAAGAAACAAAAATACTTGAAACATTTTATTTTTAAAAAATCCACATATATTTATATGTTATAAATCATCTCATTAAGAATAAAATGATAATTTTAAAGTTAAAATTATTGTACACAGCAAGAGTAAAACTATTCTTGGGGTGAAAAATAAATATTTCTTGTCTTAAAATAAAAGTACTTTGAGTTCATTAATATTTTATTTGTTTTATCTATCAATTTGATTCAATATACCATTGAATTATCTATTTTGTTTCAATTCATCATAATATATATTTTATTTAAAAAAAGGAAACTAATGAATTAAATTTGTAACTCACTTTTTGATGAAGATACAAGTTTGAAGTGAGACTTATTTTTTCACTGTATTTATGTTAGGTAGTTAACAAGGAAATAATCTATTTTGTTTCAATTCATCATAATATATATTTTATTTTAAAAAAAGGAACTAATGAATTAAATTTGTAACTCACTTTTTGATGAAAATACAAATTTGAAGTGAGACTTATTTTTTCACTGTATTAATGTTAGGCAGTTAAATAAGAAGGTAACAAGGAAAAGTTAGTAAAGTTAAAAAAAAAAAAAAAAAAAAAAAAAAATTGGCAAAAAATAAAAATAATATATATTCAAAAAAGTAAAGAAGGGATAATAAAAATAATTATATAACTAAGCAAGGATCATTAAGGGGGGAAAAAGATGAAAGAAAATACATATGATTAACAATTAGAGTTTAAAATATATATAAATGAATAATATAATTGCAAATGAAGAACGAAAATTGATATATCGATAGATGTTTCAAATGTTAAATGTTAATTTCAATTAGTCTAAAATAAAATTATTAAACATAAATTGTTGGGCCGTGCAAAGCACGGGCATAATATCTAGTAAAATAGAATGGAGGGATTAATATTAGGGAAAATCTATCTATATATATATATATATGAATCTAAGCAATCCTGTGTGGCACCTCTCTATGGCCGGTATTCTATTTATCTTTTTTTTCTCATTTTTTAAAATTTTTCTTCCTTTATAAAGGAACAAATATGTTAAATGTATTAGTGTCAATTATGTTCTTTTTAATACTTATAACTGACGTACATAAATATTAGAAATTAAAAGAGAAATAAATAGATATTGATAACCTATATGAGAGAATGTCAAGAGTTTTCTCTAATATTTAAAATAAGGTAAATAATCATAAATTGTTTTAAAAAATATGGTAAAAGTTAATCACCAACTAATATTGATCTGGTCATTGTTGAGAGAATAACAGAAGAATTCATGGTTTGATTAGCTCCTTTCTCAATATTTCATTTTTTTTATGATTGTGTTTCTAACATCTTCTTTGTTTAAATTGTTTTTCTTCCTTTGTTTACTTTTAAAATTTTCAGGAGCATCAAACAAGTTTCATTAAACATGCACGTACCAAAGAGAAAAAAACTCAACAACTTACCAAATAAATAAAAGAAAAATCATGAAGGAGAGAAAAATAACAAGCAATGGAAAAAGAAAAAACAGAAACGACAAAGCTCCAAGGAAGCAAATTTAGAGATGAAGAGAAGAGATCTCAGAATGGACAAAATTTCGTCAACTTAGGGTGTGTTTGGTATGAAGGAAAATGTTTTCCTAAAAAATGTTTTCCTGGAAAACAAGTAGATTTTTGACTTATTTTCTCATGTTTGGTTGGTGAGGAGAAAATATTTTCCGGAAAAGATTTTTAGTGTTTGGTTTTTGAATGAAAAATATTTTTGAGAAATATCTTTTATTTTTACTAGAGTAGAAAATAATTTTTGAAAT
>JAJOOS010023096.1:0-32830 GCA_029582725.1 Solanum chiquidenum | reverse complement strand
TTACCAGATCTGATCAAGAGCACCACAAAGTGTATAAGCCAGAAAAGGCAGGGAAACGTCAGAGAGGACAAGAAAGTTGGACCGAAACGGAGTCTGGTGAGGCAGTAAGCCTAACTCCGACGAAGCCAATGGTCTGGCTCTGATACCATGTTATTTGAAATATGGGAATAGAAGAACTTGTATTTCACTATGTTAAGAAGTACATGTATATATACAATCACTAGAGGTTCTATCAAAGGTAAGTAAATATCCTACACATCTTTCTATGATTTAGCTAGCTATATAAGGTAAGAGAATATCTTTACAATATCCTACACTATTCTGTAACAAGAAGAAATATAAAACTAAAAATCAATTGTAGGTTGTAGCACAACTGCGATTGGACTTCTTACGGAGTACTTCTTACAACTCCATTTCAAGAATCCTTGAGTAATACCACTGTTTGTGCTATTATCTCTTCTGGTAAACGTCACTTGGTATTTCAACTTCTGGTTCAACTGGGAGAATTTCAGAGTAGAGGGCTTAACAATCACAGTGACTCCGGGTGGGGAGTCTATTTCCACGCTGTAAGATGAATTAGCTTCCCCGACGTTAGTCACTGTTCTTGTATATGTCTGAGAACTCTCCCCGAATTTGATGGAGAATGAAGGATAGTTTAGTTGAGCTTCAGGAATGTGTTTCACTTTGTTACAATCCACTTTGTGTTTAACGATGCTTGCCACCTGTTGATTTGTGTAATTCAAACCGCACAGGTAAGGCAGGTAGTCCTTAACTGGGGTGTCGTAGATTAGTCCTGGATCATTAGCTCTCGATGGATTGACATGTCCTGCACCAATGGCAAAGATGTCAGCCGGAAGGAGCCTTTCATCTAAGATGGGAACATTGGCGAGGTTCAGTGTGTTAGCGGTTGTCATGATTGCTGATTTGATAGCTGAAGGGGACCAAGTGGGGTGTGCGCTTGTCAGCAATGCTGCTACTCCGCTGAGGTGAGGACAAGACATGGAGGTGCCCTGTATAATATTGAAGGTAGATTTTGTGTGTTTGTCGTAGTCAACGGAGGTAGGCCAAGCAGCAAGAATGTTATTACCGGGACCAATTATATCAGGCTTCAAGATTCTAGGACTAGCTAAGCTTGGTCCACGAGAAGAATATGCAGCAACTACCGGAGCTTCTTTATCTCCGATTATTGTGCCATGGAACATAATTCTTGCAGTTGGTTCTGATGTTGAGTTCATGTAGTCAAGAATTTCCATTCCGTCTTGGTATGTAATAGACAGAGCTGGAAGGACGTGAGGATCGGAAAACGTAGTGAAACCATACTTCTGGATATTATAGATAATCATGCCAACACCTCAGGCATCCTTTACAGCTTGTCCTTTATCAACCGGTGTAACATTCCCTAACTTGCACATAACAATTTTGCCTTTAATTTTAGGATCATTCAGAGTACCTGGTTTGCAATAAGGGCTATAAAAGTTGAGTTTACTCAGTGAAGGATCAATCAAAGGGAAAAATTCCAAAATGGGAACCTTAGGACTAAATGCTGATTCACCCTCGAATAGTTTTTGGTTTCCGAGCATAACAGTGGCCTTAAGTTCCCTGTCAATAGTGCTTGCACCTACAGTCAGAATCCACGGAGCTTCGTTTGATAAAGTGCTATCGGATGGGCCACCATTACCTGCAGAGCAACTTACAAGAATACCTCTTTTTGCTGCACTGTATGCCCCGAGTGCAATTGCATCATCATAGAATGACCTGCTAGCTCCACCCAGGGAAAGGGACATGATATCTACTCCATCATTAATTGCTTCATCCATGCCAGCTAAAACGTCACTTTCCAAGCATCCATCAGTACAGACCTTATAAATGGCCAGGTGAGCACGAGGGGCTATCCCAACTGCAGTGCCTTTAGCGTTCCCATACACATTGGCACCTTTCACAAAATTTCCTGCAGCTGTGCTTGAGGTGTGTGTGCCATGTCCATCATCATCTATTGGCGAATGTTTGTCTTCTATGTAGGACCTTGCGCCAATGAGCTTGTTGTTACACTTTGCTGTGAAATTCGATTCACACTTGCCCTTCCATTTAGCTGGTGGAGGAGGCATTCCTTCGTCGCTAAATGAAGGATGGTCAGGGGTAATCCCGGTGTCCAAGACTCCAATGATCACACCTTCTCCATAGTTTTCATCCCTCCACAAACCAACATTCTGTTGCAATTCAAGAAAACTCGGAGTATGGGTAGTGTGCAATGACAATATCCTCTGAGGCCTTGCAGATATAAAGCCTGGTTTCTTCTCCATTTCCTTCACTTGCTTCGCTGACAATCTAGCAGAAAAGCCTATGATAACATTATGATACGAATATATCAACCGTGGCTTTTCATCTGAACCAGCGGTTTCTATGGTCTTTGGCATGAAAGACTTGTACCAGCTCTCTAAATCCATTCTTGACGGTTGAGTGGAAATTTGGCTTTCTGGTGATTCGACTTGAACTATGTACGTCACCAAATCGCTCTGCATACTAGGACATGAAAAACAAGCAAGTATAGCAAAAATAACAAAAAATATTTTCATTGTTGCAAATCTGTGGAACTAATGATGTACACTTAGGAAAGTGGAGTTTGATATTTTTGCATATTATGTGTACTACTAGTATTTATAGTGAGCTCTGGCCTTGCAAATATTTGATTTTTTAATAAAGTATTATAGTGTGTTTAAGGAACTAAAGTTGAAGCAGCAATTAAGAAAGTAATAGAAAGGAAAGGATGGTGATGTGAATTAGTTAGTCTAATTGAACATTTTCCTAGAAATGATTAGTGTTAATGACCATGTATCAAAACTTGATTCTCATAAACTACTTCTTAATTAAGAACAAATCTCCACTTGTAAAGCTATATAAGTTTAACTACATTTGGCCTATTGACAGTTTGATGAATGATGATTGTTTTCATTGAGAACTTTTAGTTCTTTTTTGGTTATTTGATTTGACATACCTGCTCTAGAACCTTTACCTTGTCCACTTGTAAAGCTGTTAGTTTAACTACATTTGGGGTATTGCCAATTTGATTAAGAACTTCTAATTCTGGTAATTTGATTTGACAAACCTTCAATATCTTTTACTTGTTAAATCAGTTATCGATTATGATTTTAATGACCATAGTGTCTTGTTGTCTTAATCAACAAACACCCTTTATAGAATGTTAGCTAGCACGCGGTTTGGCACTAATTGCACACTTTCCTAATAATGATTAGTATTAATGACCATACGCCAAAGCTTGATTCTCATAATCTGCTTAATTAAGAACAAATTTGCATTTGCAAAGCTACTAGTTTAACTAAATATTGGGCTACTGGCATTACATTTTGATGAATGATGACTGTTTCCATCGAGATTTTCAAAAAATTAATAGGTAATTTGCTTTGAAAACCTTCTCTAGAAGTTATTAACACCTTTTACTTGTCAAAACAGTCCTTAGACGATCGGATTCAGCTTTTATTGAATGTAAATCAGTACACAGTTTGGCATTAAGATATGTGAATTTCAGATGGAAATTTGTGAGAAAGGTCTACTGGTATTTCCGAGGGAAGGTCCGTTGGAAAATCACTTGAACTTTTTTTTTTTAAGAATCCTCTTAGTGAAAAATCTGATTTCGCCATTGATTCACACGGTGGTGATGACCAAAACCGGAGTTAAGATTTCATTTTTATAGATTGTGTGTTTTAGAAGGACAACTTCAATAGCTAAAAACTAGGTTCTAAATTTAACAAGGTTTACAAATATATTGTTAGACCAACAAAAGCTACTAGATCGAACCCGTATCTGAGCTTCTACCTCTGCCCTTGGCGATGGGTTCAGTTCTATACAAAACTAGGAAGAACCTTTACATCCCCTTTATAAATACCTCACTTTAAAAAGTTATACTAAGAGGCTGCCTTCATTTTCAACAATTTTTTTTGTATTCACTCCTTTTTATGTGTAGAACGTGTGAGCGTCACGTAGCTTAAGTGGTGTATACTTAATACTAGATACACTTCGTGAAACGTTTGGCGTGTAAAGTGATACCCGTGAAGGAGGAATATGTCAGAGAGATTTAATTACAAGCTCAGGGGTTAAACTATGTACTCAGTAATTTGTTCTAATTCATGTAAAGTTGCTGCTTTTTGACCAGGAGCTCACGGGTTAGAGCCATGGGAAAAATACCTTACATAAATGCACGATAAGACTGCGTACAATAGATCCTTGTGGTCTGTCCCTTCCCTAGACTCTCATAGAGAGAGGGCTTAGTGCGCTGAGCTGCCCTTTTCTTGGTACAAATTCATGTAGTACTTAACATTTTGATATTGTGAAACTCGTACAAGTGATGAAAATGTAACTTGTGAATACTTTGTCACTTATTATTCAACAACATCTATTGGAACCACTAACATAATACATTGTTTCAATTACTAAAATCAGAATACAGAAACATAAAACTAGAAACCAATTGTAGACTCCAGCATAACAGCAATTGGGCTTCTTACAGAGTGCTTCTTACTAGTCCAATTCAAGAATCCTTGAATAACACCGCCGTTTGTTCTGTTGACTCTTTTCGTAAACGTCACTTGGTATTTCAACTTCTGGTTCAACTTGGAGAATTTCAGAGTAGAAGGCTTGACAGTCACGGAAACTCCGGGTGGTGAAGCTACTTCCACACTGTAAGATGACTTAGCTTCCCCGACGTTAGTCACAGTTCTTGTATATGTCTGAGAAACTTCTCCGAATGAGATGGAGAATGAAGGATAATTTAGTTGTGCTTCAGGAATGCTTTTCACTTCCCTACAATCCACTTTGCGTTGAAGGAGGTTGCCCACCTGTCGATTTGTGTAATTCAAACCACACAGGTAAGGCAGGTAGTCCTTAAATTGGGTGTCGTAGATTAGTCCTGGATCATTAGCTCTTGATGGATTGACATGTCCTGCACCAATAGCGAAGATGTTAGCCGGAAGGAGCCTTTCGTCTAAGATGGGATCGTTGGCCAAGTTCACTGTGTAAGCGGTTGTCATAATTGCTGATTTGATAGCTGAAGGGGACCAAGTGGGGTGCTTGCTTTTCAGCAAAGCAGCTACTCCACTGAGATGAGGACAAGACATGGAGGTGCCTGATATAATGTTGAAGGTAGACTTTGTGTTTGTTTTGTTTTCAACGGAGGTAGGCCAAGCAGCAATAATGTTGACACCGGGACCAATAATATCCGGTTTCAAGATTCCAGGACTAGGTATGCTTGGTCCGCGAGAAGAAAATGCAGCAACCACTGGAGCATCTTTATCTCCGATTATTGTTCCTTGAAATGCAATTCTTGCAATTGGTTTTGATGTTGTGTTCATGTAGTCAAGAATTTCCATTCCGTCTTTGTAGGTAATATACAGAGCTGGAAGGACGTGAGCTTCGGCAAACATAGTGAAACCATAATCAGCTGTACTAACGACAATCATACCAACACCTCCTGCATCTTTTACGGCTTGTCCTTTTTGAGTCATGGAATAACCACCCCCTACCATGCACATAACAATTTTGCCTTTAATTTCAGGGTCATTCAGAGTACCAGTTCCGCAATAAGGGCTATCAAAGTCAGTTGCATTCAGTGAAGGATCAAACAAAGGGGAAAATGCTGAATTGTGATCATTTGGATGAAATGCTGATTCACCCTCAAATACTTTTTGGTTTCCGAGTGTAACAGTGGCCTTGAGTTTCCTGTCAAGAGTGCTTGCACCTACTGTCATAATCCACGGAGCATCGTTTGATAAGGTTCTTTCATATGGACCATTATTAGCGGCAGAGCAACTTACAAGAATACCTCTTTGTGCTGCACTGTACGCCCCGAGTGCAATGGGGTCTTCATAGAATGACCTGCTACTTCCACCAAGGGAAATAGATAGGATATCTACTCCATCATCAATAGCTGCATCCATGGCAGCTAGAACGTCACTGTCAGCGCAACCAAACGGTTGACAGACCTTATACATGGCCAGGTGAGCAAGCGGGGCAATCCCAACAGCAGTACCTTTAGCATAACCATTCACATTGGCACCTTTCACAAAACCACCAGCAGCTGTGCTGGCGGTGTGTGTACCATGTCCAAAATCATCTATCGGTGAATCACTGCCTAATGGGAAAGTCCTCGCGCCAATGAGCTTGTTGTTACACTTTTTAGTGAAATTTGATTCACACTTGCCCTTCCATTTAGCAGGGGGAGGAGGCATTCCTTTGTCGCTAAATGAAGGATGGTCAGGGGAAATCCCGGTGTCCAAGACTCCAATGATCACACCTTTTCCATAGTTCCACAAGCCAATGTTCTGTTGCAATCCAAGAAAACTCGGAGTATGTGTAGTGTGCAAAGACAAAATCCTCTGAGGCCACGCAGATATAAAGCCTGGTGTATTTTCCATTTCCTTCACTTGCTTCGCTGACAATCTTGCAGCAAAGCCTACGATCACATTGTGATATGAATATATCAACCGCGGCTTTTCATCTGAGCCAGCGGTTGCTATGGTCTTTGGCAAGAAAGACTTGTACCAGCTCTCCAAATCCATTCTTGACGATTGAGTGGAAATTTGGCTTTTTGGTGATTCGACTTGAACTATGTACGTCTCCAAATCGCTCTGCATACTAGGCCACGAAAAACAACCAAGTATACCAAAAATAACAAAAAATATTGTCATGGCTAGCTGCCAATTTGTTGGGGGAATGGAACTTTGAACTAGTAAAAGTGAAGTTTGATATTTTTGCATTAGTGTACAACCAGTATATATAGTGTGTTCTGGCCTTGCAAATAATTGATTGTTTAATCAAGAGCATCCCTCTTGTTAATTAACGTAAGGAAAAAAGTCTGATATACCTCTCAATTTTGTGATTTAGAGCTGATATACCTCTCATATTTTGTGTTGGTCTTTAATTATTACTCTCAAGGCAAATAATTTTTTCGTGAGGCATAAGTTTATATTTTTCCATCATAATATCTCACAACTTATATCCCGTTAGACATATGTTTGATTCCTAAAGGAAAAAAATTAAAGAACAACAAATTGAAGGTGCAAGACTTGGTAAACTCCCAATGGAAGTTTTTTGAATTGTTTAACCATTACTACTCCTCTTGTTAATTAAAGTATTAGTAATTATTGTGTGATATAAAAAGGAGAATCAAATAACTAAAGTTGAAGTAACAATTTAAAAAGAAAAGAAAAAAGGGAAAGGATGGTAATGTGAATTAATTAATTAAATTAAACAAGTTCCAAGAAAAGATTAGTCTTAATGACCACATGGCAAAGCTTGATTCTCATAATCATCTTCTTAACTATGAACAATTTTCTACTTGCAAAGCTGTAAGTTTAACTACACTTGGACTATTGACAATGACAATTTGATGAATAATGAATGTTCTCATTTAATGAGAACTTAAAAAAAATTGATAATTTACTTTGACAAACCTTATCTAGAAGTTATTAACACTCTTTCTTGTCAAAACTATCTTTAGTGAATCAATTTCGATTTTCATGATCACTATCCTGCTCTGCTATCTTAATTAACCAACACCCTTTGTCGAATGTAAACTAGTCCATTTTGGCATTAAAAACACAACAATTTTTCGACAAAAGTTTTCGAAGGACATTCGTCAAAAATGTGGAAATTCCGATGGATTCCCTCCAAAATTTTCGTCGAAAATTCAAATGTTTTCAATTGTTAGTTAAGTTGGTTTGGACAAATTAAAGTATTTTATTTTCTTGTGAATTAGTAGTGATGAAGAGGTGATCTTATGAGTGGATCTCAAAACAAAAACATGTGAGGTCAGAAGAGAGAATGGCGCCGGTATACACTTATTTGCAACGCAATGTGCCAAATTGACACAAAAAAAAAATTAAAAATTTATGTTGTAGTGAGTGAGCACTTGGTGGGGGGCTTGATGGCTAATTGTTGAACCGGAAAAATGAGTTGGAAAGAAGTGGGACGAAAGCAAACAAGTGAAGACCAAAAGAAGCCAACATGGGTTGTGGTGCAGTAGTTGGACTGCTTCACACTTAATCAAAGGTCTCGAGTTCGAGCCCGAGGTATGGAAACAATCTTGTTGGGAGCGTCACCCCCAAATGGGCCCTGCAGAGCGCAATCTGGATTTAGTCGGAGCTCCAATGTGGGTTCCGAACACCAGGTAGGAAATCAATAATAATAATAAAAAAAACAGATAAGATGTGAGAGATTATCCAGTTTAACAAAAAGTCTATGTTGTAACTATTCACACATTTCAAAGTGAATCGGGCGGAGGGGTTAAATCAATATGGCAATAGCATAGTTATCATTTTTTAGTAAAACATATCAATGACTTATTATCATATATAAATAAGTCATTATTTATTTATAAAATCAGTTTCAACACTTGTGTCAGTTTCACACACTGCAGAACTCATTTTTGAGGGCGACACTCCCAACGTGATTTTTCAACACTTAATGTCGGATCCGTGCATCGTAGGGCCATGGACAATACTTCCAACAAAATAATTTTTGATCCGAAACCTCTAACTAAAAGATAGAAAGATATTAATACACACTAATAGCTAATAAAAATAATAGTCTTCCAAGAATCTCAGGACAATCAACCCCCTTATTGCTTTCACATTAACATCACATGTCTTTATATTGACTATGAAAATTGAAAGGAAATTGCTTTGAGATCCACTCATAAGATCACGTCTTGATCACTACTAATAATTGACAAGATAATAAAATACTTTGAATCCCCTCTTTTAATTTGTCCAAAAAAAACTTAACCAACAACTAAAAACACGCGATTTTTAGACAAAAATTACCTAAGGAAATTAACTACGCGCTGATTTACATTTCACAAAGGGTGTTGGTCGATAAAGACAACAGGACATTGGTCATAAAAGTCAAAATTGATCCTCTAAGGATAGTTTTAACAAGAAAAAAGATGTTACATAACAAATTCTAGAGAAGATTGTCAATGGAAACAGTCATCATTCATCAAGTTGTAAATGTAAATAGCCCAACATGTAGTTAAACTTGCAGCTTTGCAAGGTGGACATTTGTTCTTAATTAAGAAGAACATGATGAGATCAAGCTTTGCCATGTGGTCATTAATACTAATCCTTTCTAGGAAAGCAATTAATTAGACTAATTAACAAGAGGGGTCCTATTGATAAAACAAGATTATCAATCAAATTAAATTGAAGGGCCAGAGTAGTACTACATATACTCCACTTTTCTAAGTGTACATCATTCATCAGTTCAAATTTCCTTTCTCTCAACACATTTGCAGCCATGAAAATATTTTTTGTTATTTTTGGTATACTTGCTTGTTTTTCATGGCCTAGTATGCAGAGCGATTTGGAGACGTACATAGTTCAAGTCGAATCACCAGAAAACCATATTTCCACTCAATCGTCAAGAATGGATTTGGAGAGCTGGTACAAGTCTTTCTTGCCAAATACCATAGCAACCGCTGGCTTAAATGAAAAGCCGCGGTTGATATATTCATATCACAATGTGATAGTAGGCTTTGCTGCAAGATTGTCAGCAAAGCAAGTGAAGGAAATTGAGAAGACACCAGGCTTTATATCTGCGTGGCGACAGAGGATATTGTTTCTACACACTACACATACTCCGAGTTTTCTTGGTTTACAACAGAACATTGGCTTGTGGAGGGATGCCAACTATGGAAAAGGTGTGATCATTGGAGTGTTGGACACCGGGATTACCCCTGACCATCCTTCATTTAGCGACAAAGGAATGCCTCCTCCGCCTGCTAAATGGAAGGGAAAGTGTGAATCGAACTTCACTACAAAGTGCAATAACAAGCTCATTGGCGCGAGGACTTTCCTAAACAGTGATTCACCGATAGATGATAATGGACATGGAACACACACCGCCAGCACAGCTGCTGGGGTTTTTGTGAAAGGTGCTAATGTGTATGGGAATGCTAATGGTCCCGCGGTTGGGATTGCCCCTCTTGCTCACTTGGCCATTTATAAGGTCTGTGATTCGTTTGGTTGCTCCGATAGTGACGTTCTAGCTGCTATGGATGCAGCTATTGATGATGGAGTAGATATCCTATCTATTTCCCTTGGTGGAAATAGAAAGTTGTTCTATGAAGACCCCATTGCACTCGGGGCATACAGTGCAACAAAAAGAGGTATTCTTGTAAGTTGCTCTGCTGGTAATGAGGGTCCATACGATAGCACCTTATCAAATGAAGCTCCGTGGATTCTGACAGTAGGTGCAAGCTCTGTTGACAGGAAACTCAAGGCCACTGTCAAGCTCGGAAACCAAAAAATACTCGAGGGGGAATCAGCATTTCATCCAAAGGGTCACAATTCGACATTTTCCCCTTTGTATGATCCTTCACGGAATGAAACCGACTTTGACAGCCTTTATTGCGGACCAGGTACACTTAGTGACCCTGAAATCAAAGGCAAAATTGTTGTGTGTTCGGCAGGTGGTGGTTATTCCAGGATTGATAAAGGACAAGCTGTAAAGGATGCCGGAGGTGTTGGTATGATCATCTTTAATACAGCTGATGATGGTTTTACTAAGTTTTCTGATCCTCATGTCCTTCCGGCTCTGCATATTACCTACAAAGACGGAATGGAAATTCTTGACTACATGAACTCAACATCGAAACCAATTGCAAGAATTGCATTTCAAGGAACAATAATCGGAAATAAAGATGCTCCAGTGATTGCTGCATTTTCTTCTCGCGGACCAAACATTGCTAGTCCTGGAATCTTGAAGCCTGATATTATTGGTCCCGGTCTTAACATTCTTGCTGCTTGGCCTACCTCCGTTGACAACAAAAAGAACACAAAATCTACCTTCAACATTATATCAGGCACCTCCATGTCTTGTCCTCACCTCAGCGGAGTAGCAGCATTGCTGAAAGGCACACACCCGACTTGGTCCCCTGCAGCTATCAAATCAGCAATCATGACAACCGCTAACACAGTGAACTTCGCCAACGATCCCATCTTAGATGAAAGGCTCCTTCCGGCTAACATCTTCGCCATTGGTGCAGGACATGTCAATCCATCAAGAGCTAATGATCCAGGACTGATCTACGACACTCATTTTAAGGACTACTTGCCTTACCTGTGCGGTTTGAATTACACAAATCGTCAGGTGGGAAACCTCATGCAACGCAAAGTGGATTGTAGGTCAGTGAAACACATTCCTGAAGCACAACTAAATTATCCGTCATTCTCCATCACACTCGGAGACATTTCTCAGACGTATACTAGAACAGTGACTAATGTCGGGGAAGCTAAATCATCTTACAGTATGGAAATAGCTTTACCAGCTGGAGTTTCAGTGACTGTTAAACCCTCTTTGCTGAAATTCTCCAAGTTAAACCAGAAGTTGAAATACCAAGTGACGTTTACGAGAAGAGATAATAGCCCAAATAGTGGTATTGTTCAAGGATTCTTGAAATGGAGTAGTAAAAAGTACTCTGTAAGAAGCCCAATTGCAGTTGTGCTACAGCCTAAAATTGGTTTCTAGTATTATTTTTCTTCTCATTTTAGTAATTGGAACAATGTATGACAAGAATATATTTGAATAATTTGCATGTTACATTTTCACAACATCAAAATGTCACCACATGTATTTCATAAACCAAGACACATAATTAATACTAACATGTGTACAGGTTTATATTTTCAACAATAATATGAACACAATTGAAAAAGTACGGCTGCTAACCGGAGGAATTAAGATCGCTTGGTCATTTACAAATGAATAAAAGAAAACGACATTTTCAGATCTCTTGTAAAGTGGACATAAAACTAAAAACTCAGATCTCTTGATGCACCAGTACTGCCTCTGCAGATGGAATAACAATTCAAATTATTTTGTTGGATAATTAGCACTTTATGGTAAAAAATTTAACTGCAAAAGTATTAATCTCGCCAAGTTGGTGATAACCACAAAGACATCTTTTATTCTCTCGCCAAATAGAATGTGAATACTTTTAGCATTTAATCAACGTTTTGGATCGAAACCATTATATAGGATCCTTTTACATTGTAATACTGATCACTAACAATAAAAAAACAAGAACAACATACATAGTGTAATCCCATAAGTGGGGTCTGAGGAGGGTGGTGTGTACGCAGCCTTACCTTGTGGAGGTAGAGAGGCTGAATCCGGTAGACCCTCAGCTCAAGCACTTACAAGAAAAAGAAAAAAAAGAAGAAGAAGCTAGAAATCCAATCTTGCAGTGTCTATCACAATTGCAATTGGACTTCTTACAGAGTGCTTATTATTAGTCCATTTCAAGAATCCTTGAACAACGCCATTGTTTGAGCTATTAGCTCTTATTGAAAAGGTAACTTGATATTCCAACTTCTGGTTCAACTTTGAGAAGTTCAAGGTAGAAGGCGTAACAATCACCGAAACTCCTGGTAGAGGACCTATTTCCACAGTGTAAGATGATTTTGCAACCCCAACGTTAGTCACCGTTCTTGTATATGTTTGAGCACTTGTTCCAAGTTTGATGGAGAATGAAGGATAATTTAGTTGTGCTTCAGAAATACTTCTCACTGTTTGGCAATCCACCCTATGTTGTAGAAGGTCTCTTATCTGTCCATTTGTATAATTTAAACCACATAGATAAGGCAAATAGTCATCAAATGGGGTATCGTAAACTAGTCCTGGATCATTAGCTCTTGATGTATTGACATGTCCTGAACCAATAGAGAAGATGTTAGCCCGAAGGTGCCTTTCATCTAAGATGGGATTGTTGGCGAGGTTCACTGTGTTAGCGGTTGTCATGATTGCTGATTTGATAGCTGCAGGGGACCAAGTCGGGTGTGTGCTTTTCAGCAATGCTGCTGCTCCACTGAGGTGAGGACAAGACATAGAGGTGCCTGATATAATATTGAAGGTAGATTTTGTGTGTGTGGAGGTAGGCCAAGCAGCAAGAATGTTAACACCAGGACCAATAATATCAGGTTTCAAGATTCCAGGACTAGCTAAGTTTGGTCCGCGAGAAGAAAATGAAGCAACCACCGGAGCATCTTTATCTCCGATTGTTGTTCCATGGAACGAAAATCTTGCAATTGGTTCTGATGTTGAGTTCATGTAAGCAAGAATATTCAAACCATCTTGATAAGTAATAAACAAAGCTGGAAGGACGTGATCATCGGCTAACTTAGTGAAACCACCATTTGGTCCATTGTAGATAATCATGCCAACATCGCCAGCATCTTTTACAGCTTGTCCTTTTCCAATCCTAGAATAACCACCACCATCCATGCACAAAACTAATTTGCCTTCAATGTCAGGGTCATTCAGTGTACCTGTTCCGCAATAACGGCTGTCTAAGTCAGCTGCATTCAGTGCAGGATCAAACAATGGGAAAGATGATGGATTGTGACCCTTAGGATGAAATACTGATTCACCCTCGAATACTTTGTGGTTTCCGAGCTTAACAGTTGCCTTGAGTTTCCTGTCAAGAGTGCTTGCACCTACAGTCAGAATCCACGGAGCTTCGTTTGATAAGGTGCTATCATATGGACCAGTATTACCGGCAGAGCAACTTACAAGAATACCTCTTCGTGTTGCAGTAAACACACCGAGTGCAACAACATCATTATAGAATGGCTTACTACGTCCACCGAGGGAAAGGGATAGGATATCGACCCCATCATCAATAGTTGTATCCATGGCAGCTAGAATGTCACTGTTAGAGCAACCGGACGAATCACAGACCTTATAAATGGCCAGGTGAGCAAGAGGGGCAATCCCAACCGCGGTACCATTAGCGTTCCCAAACACATTGGCACCTTTCACAAAACCTCCTGCAGCTGTGCTGGCAGTGTGTGTACCATGTCCATTATCATCTAATGGAGGTCCTCGCGCCAATGAGCTTGTTGTTACACTTTGTAAAGAAGTTCCAGTCACACCCACCCTTCCATTTAGCAGGAGGAGGAGGCATTCCTTTGTCGCTAAATGAAGGATGGCCAGGTGAGATCCCGATGTCTAAAACTCCGATGATCACACCCTTTCGTAGCTGGAATCCCTCCACAAGCCCATGTTCTGTTGCAATCCAAGAAAATTTGGAGTATGTGTAGTGTGTAGAGGCAATATCATCTGTGGTCTTGCGGATATAAAGCCCTTTTTCTTCTCCATTTCTTTCACTTCCTCTGCTGATAATCTTGCTGCAAAGCCTTTCATCACATTATGATATGAATATATCAATCGCGGCTTTTCATCTGAGCCAGCGGTTGCTATAGTCTTTGGCAAGAAAGAACTATACCAACTCTCCAACTCTGTTCTTGATGATTGAACGGAAATTTGGCTTTTTGGAGATTCGACTTGAACTATGTACATCTCCAAATCGCTATGGATACTAGGCCATGAAAAATAACCAAGTACAGCAAAAATAACAAGAAGGATTTTCAACATTTTCATGGCTACTAGTTGGCTATGAGAAAGGTATTTTGAACAAATGATACTTTGGAAAGTAGAGTTTGATACATTTTTGCATTATTTGAACAACTAGTATATATAGTGATCTTACTCTGCAAGTTTTTGAATTGTTTATTCAATAGATCCCCTCTTGTTTAAAATACAATTAGTAGATGTATATTAGTCTAATTAAATGGTTTTCTAGAAGTGATTAGTCTTAATGACCACATGGCAAAGCTAGCTTGTTTTGATAATCTTCTTTATTATGACTAAATTTCCACTTGCAAAACTACAAAGTTTAAATTTAGTATTGGAGTTATATGAGCTTGAATGCAGCAACATATATGATATAGACAATGAGAATTCATTGACAACTTATATGCTAAACTTGCAATTACAACAACAACATCAAGCCCATTGTGATCCCACAAATGGATCCGGAGAGAGTGGGGTGTACGCGCGCAGACCTTACCCCTACTTTGTAAGAGGTAGAGATGTTGTTTCTGATAGACCTTCGCTCAACTTGCTAATACTATTTAGGTTTGATATTTCTTAGTTAAGTTGTGTAAAGATATGACACCTAAGCCTAATTCAATCCCATGAGCGGAGGATTGCCCAAATCCATATAAGCAGACTACTACTACATTCTCCAACCAATGTGAAACTTTAACCAACTCTAACACCTCCTTCACGCCCAGAGGCGCAATTGGAGCGTGGACAGCAGCCTAAACGAGAATGGACCTAGCTCTGATACCATGTAGAGAATTTTGAACTTAGAGTCACCAAAAATAATCTTATTTTCTTCTTAATTAGTAGTGATCAAGATAAGGGGAGCCTTGGAGCAATGGTTTAGATGTTTCTGTGTGACCTATAGATCACCAGTTTGAGCCGTGAAATCAGACGTTAATGCTTGCATTAAGGTAGACTATTTACATCACACCCGTTGAAGTACAACCCTTCTCCAGACTCTGCTAATGTGAGATGCCTCATGATCTCAACCAACAACTAAATACTCAACGCGTCTCCACTGTATCTCATGAACACCCGACATGACACAACAATTTTGGAGTGTCTAGATGATCATTTTATAAGTTGGAGTGTTCAACTAACAAAGTGGAGACGAGTTGATGTATCTAGTTATCCATTCTCAAAATTGAAGTGGTTATACTTGTCAATTGAGATCAAATTTAAATATCGTAAATTCTTTATGCTTAATAAAAAAGACTTGACTTCACTTTTCTGTTTCCCTAAAATGAACATGACTTGCCTTTAATTATGATCTTGTGTCTTTTTTAACATAAAGTTGTACGTAGCACAACGTTATTACCTGCCAGAAACAAAAAAAATTGCACTAAATTATGTTCCATGTGGATCTGTTATTATTGACATAAAATACTAAAGTCCTTGGAATTATTAATTGAACATGTTAGTTACTTAGTTAAGTGTCCATCAAATGAGTAAGTACATTTTCTAAGAACGTATTTTTCAAAAGTTGTCCTTGAACTCCATTTGTCTTGAAATTCTCAAACAACCTGCTCTTTCATATTTCAAAGTTGTATTTTAATTTGTTGATGTGTTTGTCACTAACTTTTAATTATTTTGATGTACTTGTCACCAACCTCTCTTTTTTTAAGCACTTGTCTCCAACTCTATTAATGCACTTGTTATCAACGTTCTTCGATTTTCATTGAATTACTTATCTTCAATCCCATTTAATTCATACACCTTTTATTTAAAAGATACAAAATAAAATAATATTTCTTAAAGATAATATAAATTTTATAAATAACTAATCAAACCGTCTCATATCGACTCCACCTCAACAAGAAGTGTTGTCCTAGCTCCATACATCCAACTTTGTCCTGCCATCATATTAAGATAACTTATAAAACTTCTCAACATTAAATCCATGTAGCCTATACTTTGTATATAAAAACATGATTTACTGATATTTGTATATAAACACTTTATAATTATATACACTTTATACAAGATAATTAATATATTATATATAATATTTTTTTCTCAGAAATAATATTATATATAGCTATTAAGGTATGTGATAGTAAATATTTTTAGAAGTTGTATATTTTTTTTTTAAAAAAATCAATATTATAATGTCAATTTTAAAAAATATACATATAAAATACCTTTAAAAAAATTTAAAACCATGAATTTACGTGCCTAATAATTTAGGCTATAAACTTCATACTTTTGACAAGTTATTTCTTAAAGAATGTCTTGATATATCCTTGAATATCTCACATTGTTGATAAAATGCTTGGAATGTCATCTACAATTTTCACACTTTAAGCTAACAACATCTATATTTACAATAGTACCGACATGAATTCTAATTATAAATTTTATTAAGACATGAATTAATCCTAGGGGCAAAAAGGTATATTCCCACATCCAAGTAAATGAGGAGTGGGTAGGGGTAGGGTGGGTGGGTGGCGTGGGTGATAGGGTCTAAATCTTTTTTTATGGCCTAACAAGGTCGTTATCCATTTATGTTTGTCGTCTAATTTTTGTAGGTTGCCAGGAGATTTGGTCCCTAACAATACAAATTATTTATGTGGCGGTATTTAAATAGATATGAAATTATAAGTTTTTTCAAAATTTATAATTTAAAATAAATTATAAAATAATTATTTTTGTGATTATACATAATTTCATTAAAGATAAAATGAGAAATTTAAAATTTAACTTTTACTTATATAAGAATATATGATTCTTTTTTTGAATCGAATGGAGGTAGTAATAGATAGCTAAAATTGAAGAAAATTACAAAAGTGGTCCATATATTGAGAGTAGATTTAAAATAATCATTTAATTTAAGTATGTAACAGTATTGTTCCTTTAAGTTCACCAAACATTTCTGTTAAATATTTAAGAATTTATGTTTAATTAGATTTGATAAAGACAAAAGGAAGATAAATAATCAAAAACATCAAGAAAATCTTATTAAACTCTAAAATATGTAACACAAAATTTACACTAGACACGGCTTTTTAAAATATAAAATAGCATAAATTAGCGTACAAAAACTGCATTAAACTCTAAAAATAAATTAAAAATTAACAAAACCAGCTAATTTTCCTTTTTTTCCCTCTTAGATCTAGTCCAATTTAACAGACCTTTTTCATAAATACTTGATTTTTGTTTTAATTTAACTGACATTTTTTATTTTTTAAGAGTTAAATAATTTTAATTTGATCGGGAATTTACATATAAAATCTTCAAAAAAACTTAAATGAAATTTATATATTTATAAACTACGTAAAAAATAAATAAATAATAAGTCACAATAATTAACAATTTAAAATACTTAAACCTCAGATTTTTTTTGTCATTTTCCCTAAAAATTGGACCACTTTGAATCCTATTATATAAACCCCAGAAAAAACAATAAACACAAGTCTCCTTTTTATAGTTTCTCTCAAAATCAAAAACTGAAAAAAAATATATATAAAAAATGAGTATTAAATTTCTTCTTTTTCAGCAAAATCATCAAGGCTTCAAGATTCTTGATTCTCCTTCACTTCACAAATCTCTACCTTGTTTTCATCAACACCCAATTGTTTCTTTTCCCAAGAAATGCTTCCACTCCTCAGGTTTGTTTGTTTTTATACTTATAAGTAATAAAAAGAAAAAAAAGGAGAGATTTTTATGATTTTTTTTTTCAATATTTATGTGTATTTATGCTTACCCTTTTGATAGTTTTGTCCAATTTGGATTCTTTATGTGCTATCATTGATGAAAGAAAAATGAGATTTTGTGAATTTTTTTGTAATATCAAGTGTATTTGTACTGCCCCTTTTAATGATTTAGTCCAACTTGTACTTGAGTTCTTGAAAGGGAATCCCTTAATTATACAATCCACATTGCTTAGTAGATTTTATTCTTTTTGGGGAAATTGACATAAATAGTTGCTGGCACAAAAACAAAAATTGCCATAATATTTGTATAGAGCATATGTATTGTCTAGCTGATGTAGATGAGCAACCAAATGTGTAACTTTCCCTCTTTCTCTTTTTTACCTCAATTGTATACTATTTTGTTTAAAGTTTGAATCTTTTTGCTTCTCAACAGTAAAACTATACTTGGGTAAATGGGCTCTTGAAGGGGGTATGATTGATGAAAGAAAAAAGAGATTTTGTGATATTTTTTTCAGTATCAAGTGTATTTATAATGCCCCTTATGATGAATTAGTCCAATTTGTACTTTTGTGCTTGAAGGAGTTTCCCCCATCTATACAATAGCAAGTAGGTGTGTTTTATTTTACTCAATTGTTATCTATTTTCCTTAAAGTTTGAATCTTTTTGCTTCTCAACAATCAAACTGTACTTAGGTTCTTGAAGGGGTATGATTGATGAAGGAAAAAGAGATTGGTGATTTATTTTTTTCATATAAAGTGTCGGTCGTAGTATGAGCATATTCATTGAGTCTTTGGTTTCGAGTTTCTGATTATCATATGTGGTTTACTGGGTTTAGGTGATTGCACCTTGTTGTTAATGTTACAGTTTCTTGCATATATGCTCCGCACTACTTTGCTATTAGCTCTCATGATTTTCTTTTTGATTACTGCTTTGATTCGCTTGAGCCGAGGGTCTTTCAGAAGCAGCCTCTCTACCTCGGAGAGGTAGTGGTAAGGTCTGCACACACCCTACCATTCCCAGACTCCATAATGTAATGTAAATGTAATAGAAGAGGCAGGGTCCAATTCCCCTCCCTTGGTTTGTTGTTGTTGTTTTTCATAACAAGTGTATTTTTACTGCCCCTTTTAATAAATTAGTTCAATTGTAATCTATTTTGCTCAAATTTTGAATCTTTTTGCTTCTCAAAGTACAGTTGATAATGTGCTCTTTACTTGTAAGTATAAAAAGTAAAAAAGGAGAGATTCTTATAATCTTTATTCAATATCAAGTTTATTTCTACTGCCCCTTTTGATGAATTAGTCCAACTTGTACTTGTGTTTCTTGATTCTTGAAGAGGTACGATTGGTGCGGGTTTCTTCAACTATACAATCCACATTGCCAGTTAGGTGTTTTTTAAATTCAATTATGCTCTATTTTGCTCAAAGTTGAGATCTTTTTGCTTCTCAAGTTTAGTTGATAATGTACTTTTTTAGGTCATGAATGTGATCTTTTTATATAGGTGGTAATTCAAGACGGTTGTTTAGTAGATGTATCTCAGAAAAGTTCTCAGATTTTGTGATTGTTTTATTTTTCAGTATCAAGTGTGTTTCTACTGTCCCTTTTAATGAATTAGTCCAATTTGTATTTGGGTTCTTGAAGGGGTACGATTGGTGGGGTTTCCATCAGCTATACAATCCACATTGCCAAGTAAGTGTTTTCTAAACTCAATTGTAATACTTTGCTCAAAGTTTTAGTTGATAATGTCTTTTTTCTTGCTCATGAATGTGATCTTTTTTTTGTATAGATGGTAATTCAGGACTGTTGGTTACTAGATGTATCTCAGAAAGTTTCTCAGATCCGCTTGGGCCTAATGACTTTGAATCACTTGAGGTTTTCCATTTTAACTTCTTGAGCCATCTACTCAAAGTTCAATTGTATGCTTTTGTGAATTTGAATTGTATTTGTATGTGGAATTGAGCAATGAGAGACTTGTTAATTTACTGGCAACAACCATTTTTCTTTGAGAGGTAGGGCTATGAATACCATCATTGCATAAAAAAACTGAGTTTGATATGGAAAATTCTCTAGCATCCAAGGGTGTGGTCTAGCGGACAATAAACTGGGAAGAAAATCGCGAGAAACCACGATTTAAACTAACAGAGACAAAAATACCCTACGTGATTTTTTTTCCATTTATCTAAGCCTTAGCCAGCAGAGTTATCTGATACTTGTGTTGGTGAGAGGTAGACGATACTGAGTGGAATAGTCGAGGTGTGTGCAAGCTTGCCTAGACATCACCCTTATAAAACATAGAAAAAAAGTAAAAGAAAATTCTCTATTTATGTGGATAAAGTTCCAGATATGAGAAGTAGTTAATATAGGAAGCAATTTTTTTGGTTCCTTTAGCCATTTCAAGCTGATATACTGACTGTTATTACTAATTGAAAACATTTCTATGTGAAGACAATGGTTTCTATGGTTTGAGTACATTTCTAATGTTTCTAATGCTTCTTTCCCTTGAAATTGTGAATCCAAGAGGTTGATTAGCTCATATTTTTATTCTTAAACCTCTCGATATTTTTGAAAGGAAAAGAAACATAACAGGGGAAAAGGGGGTTATGTTGTTTTCTTGTATGTTTCGAAGCCGACGTCTGATTTGTGGGATTTGAGTATCTTTAATATAAAGTATTTGCGTTTAAGTTGTCTTTTTTTTTTTTTAACAATAGACATTTTGATATTACAGAATTTGAAACAAAAAGAGAATGCCTTTTTGACAATTTTGAAGGGAGCAAACTCTTTTCTGCCCCATGTGGTTCTTGCTAGCACAATTTTGGCTCTTATCTATCCACCTTCTTTTACTTGGTTTACCAACAGGTTTGTCTATCATTCAATCGGTGCTTATTTTCTCATCTATTTTGTTCTCTTCCTCTAGTATCTCATGATATCTTACTTTCCACCTTTCCAAAAAGTTTTGCAATAGGTCTGATAACTCTATCGGAAGTTCCCACTTGTTTCTAAATTTTGATCTTATTAATTACTGTTGTATGCTAGACAAAGAATTCAATTGACATGTAATTATTTTCCCTGTTTGACGTATTAAATAACATTGGTTACTCCATGAAGCAAGTACATTTATATTTTGTTTAAAAGCAAGCAAGAGCATTTTTAATTTTAATTTGGAGCTTAAGTTCTACTTTTGGAGGTGTTATATACTGTCTATGCAAATTAGTTAAAATAGAAGAAAATATTTCATTTGCATTCGTGAACTAAATAAACAGTTGTAAGATACTTTTGAGTCTTGTAATACACATTATTAAAGTTAATAATTCGGATAATTTCAAAATGTATGCATTTGATCGCTTTCTGAAAGACGAGTTTTGTTCAGACTTGCTTGTTTGGATTACTTATCATGTATACTAGAATCAACAACTCATTTCTAGGAGAAACTCATATAAATTTTGCCGGGACAAATATTAATTGCATTCTAGAGGACTTATATCTCTCTGCTAGACTTGGTCAAAGTATCGTGGCTTGATCATGTCATTTGACTTTATCCTTATAAATGTATACTGAGGCTTCTATAACTAAACCAATTGGCATTAGTTGTAGCAGGAGGTGTGGTAGAGACCCGTGCCAGAGGTCAGAGTAATTCCTTTATTGAAAGTTTTCCGTGAACATATCTATTTTTTTACCAATTTATCCCCTCAAGAAAAGGATGGAGGTATATAATTGGATCTTGGCAAAAGTCTGTCATTCAATATTTGCACCGATTTGGTCTCACGTTGTCTATCTAGGAAAGTTAGAGAAATGTATTATGAGACAAATAGTTGCAGAGTGCACACCGAAAAGTCCAAACTGCTTAGTTTTTCACCTCATCGTATGGTCTCATATTTACCGTGATGTTTGCCTTTTCTAGGTACTATGCCCCTGCATTAGGATTTTTAATGTTTGCTGTTGGAGTCAATTCAAGTGAAAAGGACTTTCTTGAAGCTTTCAAGAAACCCGCTGCGATTTTTGCTGGTTATATCGGTCAATTTGCTCTGAAGCCACTACTTGGGTATCTTTTTGGCACAGTTGCAATGGCTGTATTTGGTCTTCCAACTTCCTTAGGTAAAATCTCTGACCCCTTTTCCAGGAAAGAAAATAGTATGCTGACTAAAGTTCTGTTAGCTGTGTATCAGCTGCTGGGATTATGTTGACCTCTTGTGTTAGCGGAGCACAGCTGTCAAATTATGCAACATTTCTAACCGATCCACAAATGGCCCCTCTTAGTATAGTGATGACAGCGTTATCTACAGCTACTGCTGTTTTTATCACCCCGACGTTAACTTTATTGCTTATTGGGAAAAAGTTGCCTGTGGATGTTAAGGGAATGATTTCCAACATACTCCAGATTGTTGTTGCACCTGTTGCTGGTGGACTCTTTCTGAATAGGTAACATTGATGTTATGTGTACGTGTATCCTTCAACGATCCGAACTTCATTCTTTATGACTTTTGGTTTTGCTTCAACAGATTCTTTCCGCAGATTTGCAATGCTATTCGGCCGCTGTTGCCTCCCCTATCAGTTTTTGTGACTGCTCTCTGTGTAGGAGCTCCACTCGCTATTAACATAGATTCCCTCGTGTCCCCTTCTGGAATGTCTGTTTTGTTCCTTGTGATTGCATTTCATTTGTCAGCGTTCATCTTGGGCTATTTTCTTTCCGGCTTTGCCTTCCACAAAGCACCAGATGTCAAAGCTCTACAAAGAACACTGTCATATGAAACAGGTTTGGGGACTACATAATATTATCACCATGCACAAGATGCATATATTATTGAAACTTGATTGACGTTGTCATTTTCAAATTGCGTTTGCAGGCATGCAGAGCAGTCTTTTGGCCCTTGCTCTTGCCAATAAGTTTTTCCAAGATCCCCTTGTTAGTGTCCCTCCAGCTATATCAGTAAGTCATCTATCAATTGTACGAACTTCCTTTACTATTGAAAAAGTTGAAAAAGAGTAGCTGATTTGGTAAATAGTTCAAAGCTTTAGACTCAAAATTGCCAAAAATGATTAGCTTTATACGCGTTGAGGACAAATGCCATTACACCCATTCGTCTCTTGAAACACTAGGTTCGATTTTCACACACACACATGCACATGAGGTCGAAGCTAAAAGTGCTGAGTTCAAACAATCCCGCTGCTAAAACACTAGGTCCATCTCCTGGTTTATGCAATTGAGAGATTGAGATCATATTTTAGCAGAATAGATTGGACACACCCACCCCCCCACCCCCACCCCCGAACTTAATGATTTTTAGTTAGTGCACACCTGAACCTTACGTTGACCTAATTACCCTTGAACTCGGCAATTTAATAGCCTCGAACCCCGAGTACATCTGTTTATGTGGTACTAGGGGTATCAAGGTTAAGCAGTCTTGCAACTTCCGTATTTAGATCTAGAGTCTATACACTATCGGTGTAAAAGATCTTTTGCATTATCAGGTCACTTAACTACGGATAACCGTCCATAATAATTGAAACTAGTAACCAAGAAAATAGCAGGTTGCTTGCTATAACAAGTTTATAATACACTGATCATGTAAAACTTCTTTACATGAATAGTGTATACCAGTTAAATTCTTAAATTTAATAGAAAAGGGCCAAAATCACCCTTGTACTTTTTCCGCAAAGGGGGACACTTTTGCCCTCCGTTAATAGTTTGGCTGCGTTTTGCCCTTGTCATTACCAAAAGGTGGTATTTTTGTCCTTTCAGGTTCGGTATCTTAAAAAAAAACATACGGATAAAGGAAAAAGTGTTTATCCGTATAGTTTAGGGGCAATTTTGACCCTTTTCCGTTCTCTCATCCTATTCATTTTTCTTTCTATTTTCTTTGAAATCTTTTCAGTTTTAACTTTTAATCACATTTTAACATTTGCTTGGTACATTTTTGCAGGTTGTGATCATGTCATTAATGGGCTTCACACTAGTGATGCTGTGGACTAAGAAAAAAGAAACAGTTATGGAGTGATATAACTATTAAAATTAATCTTGAACTAATCATTCATCGAGTTTCAAACCGTCTATTGACTGGTCCTTGGAAATTTCTCGATTATCAAAAAAAAAAAGATGCACACAAATCTGTCCTGACAGTGCTTGTGTGGTACAACTAAAGATGACTTCTCCAAATGTTTGTGGAATGTTTTATTTTTCTCTCTTCATATCATGTGTAATTTTTCAGAAGAAAAGAAAAATGTGTAACGTAGGTAGATAGTTGAGCGTTGTTTAATCTTTTTTATTAGTGTTGTCATTTTAACTCTCATACAATATATAGTTTTTTAAATTTTTTGTATTAGTTGTTTTATTTAGTTGAGTTATTGTATTATTTTGTTATTATTATTGTTCTCTTCTTCAATATTATAAGCATGACTCTTCCATTGTTGTATTTGTTTTGTTTTACATAGTGATATTTAATATGTTTTATTTGAGCTGAGAAGTTATCGAAAACATCTCTCGTAATATCATGCCTATTATAACCTCTCTATCTTTTATTTGAAAATTCTTCTGCACTTGTTCCCATTATAGGCATTAACTATATAAGTCATTATCCTTCTTACCGTTCGAGTATTGAAATGAGATTTACTGACACGTTCAAGTGACCATCAATACATTCAGCATATATATATATATATATATATATATATATTTTAAAATCAATGTATATTATTTAAAAATCAATTCATATTTTCTCTCATCTACTAAAACAAAAACAAAAAAGTGAAACTTAAACTCAATTCAACCAACAATGGCAGTTCCAATTTCATTATCCCTCTCAAAACTTCATTTTCTTCCAAATCCAAAACAAACCCAATTCTCTTTTACAAATAAAGATACAAACTTTATCTTCTCTACAAGAAAAAAGACCCATTTTCCAGCACCCATTATCAGTAATTTGAAAAATGCTGCAACAATTTTGGGTTTTTCTGGACTTGCTTTTACAACTCTAATGGTGGGCTCAGCTTCTGGTTCTGAGTTAGGTTTAATGGGTTCTTCTTCTTTTCAATTCAATGAACCTTCTAATGCTTTGTCATTGCACACTTGGGCTAGTCATGTTTCCACTGTAGTTGAATGGTAATTTCTCTATTTCTATTTTATTTTTTCTCACATATTTGACTTGATAAGAGTTTAAGATGTTAAATTGTGTTTTTTAAGATGTTAATTTGAATCATACTCACTCCATTTCATATTACTTGACCCTTGTTGGCATGACATGACATATACTTAAGAAAATTTTAATTACTGATATTTTGAAACTCTAAATTTGAATGTTGTTATTTAATACTACTAAGGATAGTATGGGGGGAAAATACTTTCTTGACTTGCTAAAATGGAAAAGTAAAATGTGATGGAGGGAGTATATTATTTGAGGTGGATCAAGGTTTGAACTTTGAATCGAGGGTCCATTGGGAACTGTCTCTCTATCTTCACAAGGTAGGGGTAAAGCTGCATACACGACATCCTCCACTTGTGAAATTACATTGCGTATGTTGTTGATCAAGATTTGAACTTTATAAGTTTGAGTTTGAGTTTGGGTTCTACCATAACCCATTTGATTTATTGGATTCAAAATCTATTACTTCTAGTTTTTAGTGAGTTTTCTTAAGAATTAATTGGTCAAAAACACACCTCAGCTATCAATTGTTCATATGTTTTTTGTACTGAATGAAATGACTGATTTTTAACTTTGTTCGAAAGGGTAACTGCTATGGCTCTGGTTTGGCAATATGGAGAAAAGTCGGGTTATGAATCTTGGAAGGGACTCTCCTGGGGTATGGTAAGTAATGTTGCTTATTCGTGATCATTTCATTTGTTGTGCAGATGCTTTTGCCTTTGGGAAGTCATATTTTGCTCAAAATTTTGTGCTCTAGGTTTGCAATATTGAATCTGCTTTCTGTCAATGAGCTTAACATGACTGTAAATACTTTTTGAAAATGACTTCTCTCAATATGTTGAAAATTTCAGTTTGGTTGATGAATGTTATATTGGCCCTTCTCGATCTCTATTGACCTGTTGTTAAGTGATATAGAAGCTTAAGTTTTTACCTCTCCTATGTGGTTTGCGAGCTATTGCATAGGAGCGGGGGTTTTACCCTGTGCGCACTCAAAGGGTAGCGGCTGCTGGTTTCCTTGTCATTAAAAAAAAAAAAAAAAATGGCAGTTGAACTCAAAAACTCTAGAAAGAACAATTTTCGAAATATTTTTGTTGCCCAAAGGAAAAAACTTCCCATGGTATGTACTATAGAGAACTTGAAAAAGGTAAGTTGGCTGTATACATATGTGAAATCTGTAAAGCGAGTCTAGTCTCAGGTTCAAATCTCATCAGAGGCAAAACACCCTAGTGATTTCTTTCCAATCTGCCTAAACCTTGGTGGACAGAGTTATGAGGTACCTATGCTGGTACGAGGTAAAAGGTACCTGACGGAATTAGTCAAGGTGAACAAGTTGGCCCGAACACTGCCATCATGAGAAAAAAAACTCTGTAGGGTGAACTACATGCAATCTTGATTGATTCATGGCTGACGTTTTTAGGAAGAGGTACAGGTGTTTATGAAGTCTTTTTTTTCTCTATTTTATTATGTTTTTCAATACTATCCTCAGCCAAAAGCAACAATAACAATTACGCCTCAATTCGAAACAGGTATTTTCAACCAAGATACACGATTTAAACTTGTGGATTTTAACCTACCTTTATGACATGCTGTCCAACCGTGAAATGTTTCATAGAGAGCGGTGGCGGAAAACATGTACATGTGATATAATTTGTTGAGGTTACACTCCCATCACAGTGCAATATATATTGTTGGCAGCTATCCGTGAAGTTTTGAACTTCTTGCTCTTCAGGTTTCCTTTTTCACTTTCTTACCTTTCTCATGACATGGCCAACGTAGTTCAAATGTCGAAATTTGTTGATTTTGATTATTGAGTTTTTTGTTCTAATATTATGTAGTCAGTGACGAGACAGAAAAAATTAGAGCTTTTCAAGTTGTGAAATGTTGTCTTTTCTTAACAAAGTGTTTTTTTTTATTTGATTGGTTATGCTGAGTTATCGCGTCATGTTTCTCTTTGCTCATTTAGCACTTATCTCCATTTCTTTTCTCCCAATCTTCGTATCTTCTAATTAAGTGACTTCATTTACTCTTTCTTTCCGATTTAGGTGCCCCTGCTTGGAGGAGCACTCTGTGCCTGCACTTGGCATTTCTTTTATAACTCGGATTCTCTTGAGGTAAGTAGATGTAATTCTTTATCTAGAATGAAAATTATGAACTTCTGTTGGTAAAATATGATTGCAGTGGCATTAAGCCGAGTATATAATATGACAATTTGACTATCCCCTTTGTGTTCTGATCTTGTGAACAATCTTTACATGAAATGTTCAGCTTTATGTATTTAACATTAAAAAGGGGGAAATAACGAAGCAAAAATAGCGATCACAGTTGGTCCATTAATTCATTGACCTCGTGATCGTTTTACTGGTTTTGGCTGTTATTTGCTTCAAACGGACAGCTAATTTTGGGGGAAGATGTATTAACCATGTGCAGTGGCCCCTCTCATTTAGATATTATAGTTACTTCCCTGACTAACAATCAAGCGTCACTCCCGACCAAGTTGGGATCGGCTATATGAAACCTTACTGACCATGGTTACTCCTCAGACGATCAAAACAATTACAATGTGTTATCCTAAATGAGTTTCTAATCAGGTTACCCTGATGGTGAGAATTCCCGGGAGGGAGATGATTGTCGATTTGTCTTAAACCATTCCCCTATAGGCTGCCATTAGCATTTAGGCAGCGGTTGATCTACTACGTTGGTTACGAGTTCAAGCAAACTCAGTAGCTTTTTTCCAGATCCTATATATGTATAGTGGACTCATTTATTGTTTAGTATTGACTTGATGTCACTGTAGGAGCTCGTAAACTTCAAATCCTGAATCCACCTCTAATTTAGGTAAAGTACGTAGGATACTCTTTTCATCGTTGAGATATGACTAACGTTCCGTTCCATGCATGAATTTCAGGTAGTAGTGGCTCTCCAAGCAGCTTTGACATTAATCGGTAATGCCACAATGTGCTTTGCAGCATTCCGGATATACAGATCATCACAGAACCAGTCAAACAAACTGTGATCATCGTCGTTGAGTGCAGTGTACTTTCTTCAGTCACCTCACCCTACTAAAAATTCTCCATCTAACTCGTACATAACGTAACGATCCCTGTATTGTTTACGCTGAAAAATAACAATAGGAAGAGGAACGTACAGCGGGTAGTGAGACACGATGTGTAGCATGCAATGAAATCGTTGCTCCATGCGAAGAAATGATGAATTTTTAGCAAGAAGATGCCACCAGTGTGGACTGAGCTCTAGCTAGCTCGGGAAAAAATTAGAAGCGAATCCAGGATTTTGAATTGATATTGTTTAACTTTTAAGGTTCTTAGACTAAACTCATTGTACTTTTTGAATTCATGTACTCGAGATTTGAAATTTATAAATATCATGTTTGAACCAAATTCTCAATTATTTCACCAGATATTTGTTACATCCATTGAATTATTCTCAAAATAGTACTTGAATCTGATAACTAAATTAGTTTTATCATTTTTCTCACAATAATAACATCTCGCGTTAGCAGGGTCAGGAAGGTTCCACATTAACAGAAAATGTTGTAAATGAAATTTTTTAATAAACCTATTGTACCATGCTTTAAAAAAAATAAGGAGACAAATTGGAGGCAATAACACTGACATTTTTTAACCTCACGTGTTAAGAAGCTTCACTGAATACTTTTTTTTTTTTTTGAGGAAAATACATAAGGTTAATTTATTACGTATATTTGGAAAATTATGTTTTGCTTTTTTCTAAAAGTACATTTAGAGGGTCCCAAATGTCTGCTCTTCCATTTTACTTTTGCCGACTTCTTTTTTTTTTCCAAATTTTGCATCAGATATCTGCTTTGGACTTTGATTAAGTAAAATTCATTTTGTATAATGTTTATTGAAGGGAAAAGTATTTTTTTAGGATTTTTTTTACTTTAAAATTCAAATTCAAATTCAAGATATTTAATTAACACTTGTCATGAGGTCTTATTTCTAATTATAAGTAATTTTAGGTGACTAAATATAATTAAATTTTATTGGCAACATTGTTGGTATATGAAAATGCTATTGTCGGTATATAAAAATATTACGACAAGTTCAAGATCATAGGTTTCAAAAAGTGGTCGACAAAGATCAAAAGGCTAACAATATAATTGGAATTCAACATGTAAAAAAAAAAAACATATTCCATAGATTTATGCATATACAATCTAGATATATTTTATTGTACAATCGATGATGCAGAACAAAAATACTTTTCGAGAAAATAAGGATCGTAGACATGATATTTAGATCATGAAGTCGGGTTTTCTTCATTGATAAGATGGCTTAGGAAGACAAAACTAGAATTTATAGCTTACACGTTCGAATTTTAAAATTAACAATTTATATATATTCCATAGATTTTATTAAAACAATACAGATTTTGAACATTAAAGTACTTTGAGTTTGACTGAACTCGTAATTTAAACTCTAGCTCCATCCCTGATTACATTAAGTGTGGTGGAAACCCGATCCTAGTGAGAAACTTTCTTCTCAAATTCAGAATATAAAGCAAGATTTTCTTGATGAAGAAGATTTGCCTTTTTCCTCAATTTCTCATTTTCTTCTAATATACTCATATTTTCCATGTACAACTTCAAGTTTTTCAATTCCATATTGTTACCTGCTGCTGCCTTTTCCTCACTTCTCTTCCTCCTAAAAAAAAATCATATTATATATTACAATATTGAGTTAGTATGAATCAAAATATATGTTCGTGAAATAATATGACTTTTTGCGAATAATCATCTCTAAAGGTATTGTATAAATACTAAGAATAATGAATTTGCCATGGAAAAATCTTTCTTCTTTAATTTTGTTTCCTATTTTCCTATTATTAGGATTGAATACTTAATTTCATATAAATATTTTTACACTGTCAATGTATATAAATTAAATTCATACATATATATTGTATAGAACAAGAAGAAAGTCACTTCATAAGAATAGTTTGAATTTCGAAAGCAAACTTCTTTATTTTGACTATACATTTGAACATACTACAATCTCTAAGATTTTTGAAAAATAATTTACGTATTTAGAAACTACTTAAACAGCGGTATAAGTCAACCATTCAAAATATTTTTAAAACATACAAATATTTTCTTATTTGACTCGAGAAATAAGAACCAACAATAAAGCATACTTCTATGGGGGGGATATTTTTATTGTTTTAAACTATGTATGAAATTAAAGTATTACCATGCAAGCCTATGAACTTGAACTTTGGATTTTTTTGGTTTTTGTTTCTTTCCAGAGAAGTAATGAATACGTGAAGCACTCCATTCTGTAGAATTGACACACATTTTCTTGATTCTTTAAGTAGTTTTCTTCTACTTTTTTCCTAATTTTTTTAATATATGCTTGAGGAAGAAGAAGAAAAAGAATATTTGATAGAAATGTGAAGTGAGTGAGATCCTATAAATAGGTGGAGTTATTGTGTTTTTTATGTATAGTTGTATACCATGTGGCATATTGAAAAGATTAGATTGACGCACAATTTTAATATTATATCAGAGAAGATAGTTTATTTCTGAGTTAGATAGAATTTAACGAATAGTATTAAAAGAAGCTATATGTACAAGTACCTCGTTATTTCACGCAATATAACATCAGAACAGTTAAAACATATTTTGATGGTAGATAGAATTTAAAAAGTGACATTAGAAGAGGTTATTTGTGCAAATGGTTCGCTATTTTACGTGGTTGATCATGAAAAAAATAATCAAAAATCATATCACGAAATATGTAATAAATATAAATAAATAAATAAAAGCGTGTCAAATCTCTAATCATTTTTTTTGTTTGTCCACCAATCCGACTAATTCGATTCACCCGGAATGTCCAATGTAGGGGGAGGCAAGGGGAGAGGTAAAATACTTCTTAAAAGAAACTTTCTCTCAACTAATTATTCTATGTATCATATTTTTTAATAATTATTTTGAACCGTTTAAATTTTTAAATAAAACAACCATGAAGTTCAAACATATTTCAAACTAGTTTTGTGCTTGTGTAAGAGAGGGACAAAGACAAGAAGAAAGAGAGAGAGAGATCTAATATTTTTCAAGTATTGAATGATGACAAGGGACTCATGATTACTTATAGAAAATGGATCTATTTTATTATTAATGACTCAGACAAGAGTTTTCACGATTCAAATTATAGAAAAGTAATTATATAAATTGACTGAAAGTGGCTGATATATCTTTCAACTTTGTCATTTAGAGTTGATATACTCCTTGTTATGAAAGTGGTTCATATATAACCATATTGTTATACAAATGACTCACATATACAAGGATATAACGGGAAGGGTATATATGAGTCACTTTCATAGCGAAGGGCATATCAGCTTCAAATGACAAAGTTGATTGGGGGAAGGGATATATCAGGCCCTTTTTCCTTTATTATACATACATAATTTTTAATCATGTATAAATAATATCTTTCTAATCAGTTGGTTAAAGTGGTGTGTATGTATATATATGTATATATGCATGTATTAACTTTATAAAAAAAATGCATGCATTAACTTTGTATACTATTAGTACCTTGTTTGAGACACTCTTTTAATTTATGTATAATTAATGTTCACTCTATTTGATATTAAAAAAATTTATAATATTAGTAATGCTAAGTGTTTTAATGTATGCAATAGTATGATTAAAAAATACAATTACCTTTCAAAATTCTTTTCACATTCTTTCTACCATATTTAAGGAAGGTATTTTTATAAATAATTAAAAAATATATACATAATTGTTATAAAGGAATAATTTTATAAAAAGTAGATTATTATTAAAAAATGAGCTGTTATTATTAAAGATAATTAAAAAGTTATTATAAAGATAAAATATAACATAAAAAATCAATTTTGAAAGAAAATAAAATTAATCATTTAAATAAAATATTATATGATGCTGTTGTTACAGAGAAATCTATATATGTAAGTCATTAATATATTGGTACTTTAGCAAGTCAATTTATTATCAAACATCTGGCATGAAAACGAAAGAAATTGAGAAAAATCCAATTTGCTGTCCATTTTTTTAGTAGTCTAACATGTAATTGAGTATTTCTTTTTTGTATCCATTATCAATTACCTTCGATAATAACTAGAGCTGTCAATATGGGCTAGCCCACCCTATTCGGGCTAACCCATATAGGCTTAGATATTTTACGGGTCATGCTGGGCTAGCTCATTTTTTGTGTGGGCCAGAAAACGATCAGCCCAGCCCACAAGTACGTGGGCTACAGGCTTGCCAGGCCAGCTTATTTTTTAATTTCTTTTTTTTATATAATTATTAAATTAGATTATAAATTATAATTCAAAAATATTATCATAAATATCGACAAAACAATATTACATGGTGTTAATGTTACTACTTTTTAATCAAATCCACAAATAAGAGAAAACAAACTAGTAAGAGAACTAGAGAAGACGGTTGCGGATGGTGAATAAATAAACTACGGTCTATTAGTGATTCCCTAAAATTTTAGGGAATTAAACTTCAAAAAGATTTTGAGTTTGGACTCTCTTTAATTTTAAATTTTAATATTATATTAT